>ML786554.1:135484-193374 GCA_009831015.1 Picea engelmannii | reverse complement strand
CATTGAGGAAGAGCTTAAGAAAATCTCAAGTGCCAAAAGACTTAACACATATTGGATGCATGGGTGAAACTTCATACAAAGAAGATGCAAATACCAACAAGAAGGTTGAAGAAAGAGCTACACAGACAGTTGATGAGAAGTGGTCTAGGATACCAGAAAGAAGGAATGATTACAAAAGAGATGAATATCCAAGAAGACCTCATACCTTTAGGAATCAAATAAGCTTCAATCAGTATGAAGGAAACTACAGAAGAATAGATCATGAACCTAGATGGAATACATCACAAAGAAGCCCACTTACTCCAAGGTATCAAAATTTCTTTCTTGGTCATTGTTATACTTGCAAATTTTTTGGACATAAGGCAATTAATTACAGAATCAATGAAAGGAAAAAATACTCAAGAAACATGAATGGTGTAAACATAAGATATGGAAATAATCGTGGATTTGTTAACAGAAGTTATAATACACTTTACCCGTTGATGGACAAAAATATTGTATGCTACAAATGAAATTATCTGGGTCACAAAGCATGAGATTGCAGATATATGAATGAAGATGTCCATATGCCAACCACAGTATGGAGAAGGAAAGAGATTCCAAACAATGAAGATTTTCGAATAGCATTAATCGCTGAAGAATGTAAAGAAGAAGATGAATGGTACATAGACAGTGGATTTTCTTCACACATGACCAGGGATCAAGACAAATTTATCAGCTTGAAGAGAAAGGGTGGCAATCTTGCATTTGAAGATGACTCATCTGCCAAAATACTTGGAGAAGGTTTAGTAGAACTTGGAAGAAAAAATGTAAAATCAAAGAATGTCTTATTGGCTGAAGACTTGAAGCATAATCTACTAAATGTTAGTAAAATGTGTGATCAAGGATACACTCTTACATTTGACTCCAGAAAATCTAAAATCAAATAAAATAATTCAAGAAGATTGGTTGCAACTGCAACAAGAAGACCGAAAAAAATATACATCCTAGACATGAAGAAGAGAGAGAAGATAGAAGCCACAAAAAAGGATTCCAAGGAAGAAAAAGTCCCAAAGACAAAAAATAAGGATGAAGTATTATTGAGTGCCACATGTTCAGGGGGAGCAATCCCAAAGAAGAGAGTTACCTTTTGCCATTAAACTCAAGGGGAGAAGCCCTAACCTTTCCCATTGATGTCAAAGGGGGAGAGAAATTGGGATCATGATGATAGGGGGAGCATGAGTGTTGCCATCAATGACAAAGGGGGAGATTGTTGGAAGATTGCTTGTTGTCATTGATGTCAACCCTAGTCATGGGTTTTGGACCGCAAGATTGATGAAGGTATTTGGACATGAAGGACAATGCACATGTAGATATAACACCCATGGATGGATAATATACATCATGTTGTTTTCAATGGTATGTGGCACGTCACATGGATCCTCATGGTTGAGGATAAATGAATTTTCGTAGATGACAAAGTGAATTGAAGAAGGAAGTACATGTAGCCCCTGAAGATAATTAAACAAAAGAATTACAAAATAAGAAAGTGTCAGGTCGACCCTAATGTTAAAAGGAAGTGACATAAATGGTATAAATAAACATCATTATACATTCATTTGATACAAGATGAATTTCAGGGGAAATAAGAAGAAAAGAAGGCCAGATTTCAAGGGAGGATGAAGTCTTTTGGTGATGTGTTCTAAGGCATGTTATTTTTAGGTCATCTTACCATTTTTGCTATAATGTTTTTTCTAGAACGATTCAGATGGTGAAATCGCTATGATATTGAGAAGACATATCAAGGTACCTCTGGTTAAAGGTTCATCTCTTGATTCACTATAATTACGGAGATACACTATGTGGAAGATAGGGTTTGTGACCAGTCTTGAAGCTAGTCAACAAACAGGTGTTCCGAGTAAAACAATCATAACTTATTCATAAAGAATCCAAATGAAGTGGGAAAAATTTCATTGGAAATTGTACAGACTGTAGTTTCTTTTGTGATAGTTTCAGAATCGGATGTTAATTATTGAGCGTGAGGCATTCTATGAAAGTTCACTCTCCTGAATAGACCATAATTGAATAAAGTCTACCATTCTTTCTATAACCTCTTTTTGGGGAAGATTTAAGTAGTGAAATTGGAGGAGTTTTAGAGAATACATTGAGTAATATTATCTACAAGATCATAGTACTCCAAGAATTGAAGAATTGCAGAAATTGAAGAAGCCTCAGGAAGCATTATCAGGTTCTATGTGATGATTTAATGTAAATTTTTATTATCTCTCATATATTCTTGGGTGGAAGGAAGGGGCAAGGATGGAGAGTTCATATCTCTCTTGATATTGGAGGATTGTATATTCCTCTTGGAGGTTTATCCCTCCCTTTACATTTGGAAGATGTAGCTACCTTTGGAAGTCATTACTTCTCTTGAACAATAACTATTGATTATTTCTCATATATTATGCATGGTGTATTGTGGTGTATTGGTGTAACTCTTATATTGTTGTTCATTTCTCATTGGATATAGTTGAATGGTTTAAGTATAAGTTGAAAAAGTTTTTTAAATTGTACTTGATACCGATTCACCCCCCTCTCAGTATCAACACCTTTTAGGTGGGGTCTGGATTCCAACCATTAGGTCCCATAGATGTTGCACTACCCCTTGTGGTCACCTCGACTGACTCATATCCTGCTCCAACTAAAGCTGACAAAGCCACCTGGTTCATTGAAAGGATCCATCACATCCATCAACAAGTTTAGGATATCCTACAAAAGTCCAATGACAAGTTCAATAAGCCCCATGATCAACATCAGGTGCCACATAAGTTTCAGGTGGGCGACAAAGTTTGGTTGCATTTGTAGAAAGAACGCCTTACTAGACCCCATCGGAAGCTTTTCCCACTCTTTTATGGGTCGTACACTATCACCAAGGCCGTGGGTAATAATTCTTTTGATCTCAACATTCCTCCTTTCATTGGCCTACACCCAATGTTCAACGTGGATCTCCTTCGACCTTATTTTGCACCATTATTGGACACCTCAGAGATAGTAGAACAATTGACACCAGCAGAGCTCAACCTCGACTATATAAAATAGGAATCTAGTGGTCAGATTGTGGAAAAATAGGTCAAGGGTAGTCACCAGCAAAGGATTCGTCTTTATCGAGTTGTCAAAGTAGGGCAGCTCCTGCACCAAGGCAAGTGGCTCACCCGGGGCCAAATTCAATAGAAATTTCCTTATCTAATGGGGGAACTCAATGCAATGGATACCATTTCTACCTAACGGGGGAGGATTGATCCATATGGGTATCGGTGGCCTCCCACCTATTCCAATTGGCTCATTTTGGTAGTTTTCTAATTCGATAGTTTTTTCCTAGTTTTTGGGTCCTTGACTTCCGGGACCATTTTGAGGCCCTAAACAATGTTTTTAGGGCTCGCCACAGCCAAAATGTGTAGGGATATAGGGATATCCACATAAAACATGTGTATTCCTCAGATAAAACTTTCCAACAGGATATTGTGTGCCTAAAACGGAGATAGTATGCAAAAGTTACGACCCCGGGAAGTTGATGTACTAACTTATCCAAACGAGGCCCACATGACTGTTGGCGCTTCATCTCCTAAGGTTAGGTTTTTGGATGTCTAGGGTTTTTGACATTCTTTTTTATTGTAAAAAGGCATTGATAGCCTCACTGTAATCATCTTCTGGCGAATGAGCGCAACCGTCACATCTCTTCTCAGAGATAAGTCGCCACCATTCTAGCAAGCTTGTTTTCTGCTGCATTTTAGTTTTAGCTCATTTCCTTATTGAATAGAAACCATTTTTACTATATATATCTTGTTCTATGTTAAGCATATTTTTATAATAATTTGTATTCATTTCGTTCTTCTCATAAAATCCAGATCAACAAGAGTTCCAGAAACTCATTTTTTCATTTTTTAGGGTTTTATTCTCATTGTTTGAATGCTATTTATGACCTATAGGTTTATTTTTGAATGATTTTGTTGTAGCTTAATTATTTTCCTTAATAAATTCATAGGATTGATAAGAAAAACCCCTAGGGTTTCTAGTATCTTTCTCGATCAATTTTGTTTTAGATTTTTGTTACAGTAAGATTAAAATCAAAACCCTAATTTGTTGGTTAATCAATTAGGAATATTTTGTTACATATATCTTGGATGAATAAAAGCATACACTATTGACCAAGTATTTGTCCTAGTATTAGATTTGTGTGAGAATCCATTACCTTTCTTTTTCCAACATTCGTTTTTGCTTCCTTTACAGATGTTGACCAAATTTATTTTCTATTTTAGTTAGCCACTTATTTCAGATTTGAAAAGTCTCTTAGTGAAAGAAAATAGTTCCATAGGACCCATAGTATTTTACTTACCAACAAAGACTTTCATTTTTGAAGTTGTTTTCTTGTGAGCCAAAGTTTTAAGTAGATTATTTTCATTTTGAAATTTGAATGCTAGTAATTCATTTTAGTTTTGAAATTTAATTTAAATAAAGAAAAAGCCATTTCATTTTAGTATTTATCTTCGTTATTTAGTTTCTCATTAGTTTAGATTTCAATTTATTTCAATTTACTTTCCTTTACAATAATGTTTAAGTCAATTTAGTCACACCACATGTTCACACATTACCACACATTAAGTATTTTCTTGGTTCATGCCGCCAAGATCTACCTATTAATAAACCAATTAATATAACACATCTAAGCCCACTTGGGAGAAAAAATAATATTGTAGTTTGTTTAGGACTTTGGGGATAAACATCCAAATATTTCCCCTTAGTAATTTCACATTGAAACATAGAGGTTGAATATTAGGATACTTTCAAAATCCTTTCTCTCAGACATGGTCATATCCCATTTGGTAACAGGTGCAATCTTCAAAGTGGATAATGTCAAGGTTTGGACCAGAGGTGTGATTGAGACTCCTTACTCTTTCACTATTGATTATCCCCAGACCGCTTGATTTTATCTTGAAGGAAAGGAAACATGTTACATGTGTCTGTGAAGAAGTATATTAGAGGCCATTCTACTAGGTATCCTTACCCAAGCGGTTCTCATAGGAGGGGGACCACCTGAGATAGATTTCTCTAGGCCATTGGGATCTCATCACCTAGTGTCTTCTAATTATAAATGTCTCTTTTATATCTTTACTCATTCACACATGGACCATAATACCCTTGTTGTTGGTTGATTGGAAGGTCATTATTCATATACTAGGATTTGTTTGAGTGCATATATTTTGTGTCATAGGATATAGTCTTTTATCTTTATAGCACATAATTACTTGAATTAGGCTATATTTATTTTGATTCAGACACAATTCTACCCACTTGTTGCACCACCTTAAAACACAACGTGTGTATTGTTTGATCATTATTCTTTGCTTAGTTAATTTTCTTTGTTCTATTAGCCTTTGACTATATTTCTTTTATTTTTGGGTGATACTTGCCTCTAGTTGTTATAAATTCCCCTTGGAGAATCTCTCATAGGTTGTGAGGCCTTCAACCTGAGTTCTTTACTGGATGCATTATTTCACCTACATGATGAGTAAGGGTTCCTCCCCTTATCCAACCTATGGGTTATATCTCTTTTGATTTGGAGCCCCCATCCCCATTGAGGTTTATTGGTTCATCCAGTTTCATATTTAATTCTACCTATTATAGTCCATATTTTCCCAACCCGAGTTCCACCATGGCAGGTACTAACATTGGAGCCAACATTGGTGCCAATACTAGAGACAATGTCAACTGACCTGTTTTTCCTTACATGGCTAGTTTAAATCTACCTGATTTGAATAAGTTGATCAATGATACCATCTGCTATGATGTTAATTTTCCCAACATGCCAACGAAGCTTCCCTATGATATCCCCAAATTTGAGGATAAACCTGGTGAGAATCCTTCTAACCACATCATGTCCTTCCACCTTTAGTGTTCCTCTAATTCCATTGTGGAAGACTCAGTTAGGACAAGGTTGTTTCCACACACTTTGATGTGTATTGTCTCAAATGGTACATAAACCAACTTGAAAACACCCATACCTCCTTTGAATCCTTAAAAAAGGTTTTTCTAACCTACTTGTAGCTTCCAATCCACCATGACATATGAATAGATATTTTGACCAATTTCCATCATACCACGACCACTCGCATCATAGATCACATCCATGAGTGGAATATAAGACATGCCTTCTGTAGAGAACAAATTAATGATTGATTCCTTGTGGATTGGTTTCTAAAATCCATTCGTCCTCCTATTTCTAAGGGTGTGTCCATGACCATGCCTACCAAGGAGGAAGAAGTTATCCAAAAGGAAGAACAACATGATCTTATATATAACTAATCATGGTATCGCTATACCATCCTTCCCATTTCCCATTTCTCTTGCTTAGGTGGATTGTCTACACTAGGGGCATCCCATGTGGCTGATGGCCTTATAAGATCTATGTCTCATATCTATCCACACCCTAATCCCCATGGACCTAGTCGATATGGTAATCCTTATGGTAGGGTTAGCACCTCTTATCCTCAATCAACTTATAGGTATCATAATCTCCCTTGAGATTCAATCCTCTCCTCATCTCAAGTGGGAAACATTACCTCATAAAACACCCCATGCACATCCACATGTACATGGTGGTGGGTCTTGGAATAGTAGCAAGAATTCTTCCCTTTCCTCAACTTTCTACTTTAAGTATCAACTCGGGGTTCGTGCAAAATTCTGAGGTACTATGCACTATATATTGAGAATACACTTGTTAAACCCTAGAAAAAACTCGATGTTATGTATAAAACCCCTTATTAAGCCCTAGATATTGAATTATTACATTTCTAGTGTTATATTTGTATGTATGCTAGAACCCCTCATTGCACCCTTTCATTATAATTGTACCCTTTGTCTCCTGTATATATACCAATGGATGATGATCGGATTGCTGGATCAACAAAATCAACTGTTACATTTTCATTAGTTTCATTAACATGAAATTTAGCATAGAAATTTTATCTTCTTTTAACATTCAATAATAATATACTAAAATATATAAGCAACATCTACACAAGCCTAAGAAGACACAAATATTTATCCTAGGAAAACCCCAAGCTTGGGGAAAAACCCAACAAATGTTTCTTAGAGAGAATATTTCAATACAACCATGAACATGTTCTAATCACAAGAGAAAACCAACAATGAAGAACCAAATACTTATCTCTTCTTCTTGTCAAACCCTAGAGAGGGTAAAAAACTAAGTCACCACATAACTGGCCCAAGATAGGTGCATCACTAGCATGCCACGGAACTGGCACAACTGGTAACTGCAGCTGCAATTGATACTGCAACTACTATTGAAACTTCTACTGTAACTACAATTTCTACTGCAACTTCTACTGAAACAACAACTGGCATGAATCAACTGGGCAACACCACACAACCTTAGCGCGACTCTTCCAAAGGTAGTGCACAAGAGAGATCACCAAGAACCACCAATAATATCCTTCCCCAAGTGGGGCGCACTCTCCTAGAGAACCAGAAACCAGAAATAGTGAAACTGCAGCTGCAGCTACAACTGCCTAGTGCACACTGCAAAAGGAGAACTTCTTGAATGTACAAATGAGCTGACCTAGATTAGTATTTATACTAATCTGGGAGACTATCTGGTGTTGACTTCTTATTCTGGGTATTTATTATTTCCTGTGGGACGACTTCTCTTCCTGGAAATTATATTTCCACTTTATTATTATTTCTTGTGGGCCAAATTATCTTCCTGGAAGTTGTATTTCCACTTTATTATTATTTCCTGTGGGCCGAATTCTATTCCATGGTATTCTATTTTACTTTATTCTTTTCCTAGGTGTTCTTCAACTGTTCAATGGTCTTCCTTTGACTTCTTGGAATCTTCTTCTTCTCTAAGAAAATTTGTCCAGGAGGAAATACCTCCCACATCTACCAAAACATAAACACTCCCTCTTAGCTAGGGAGGTATATTTCCACGATGTCTTCATCTAGTGGTCCACTGACTACTCTGCAATCAACTAGTATCTCACAGCTACTATGATGCCACCGATATCTCAAATCGTTCATCACAGTATCTAAGACTATTCTACAATCGTCTAGTAGCACACAACTACGCATATTGTCTAGTAGTACACAAATACCGACGTAGTCCAATAGTTCACAACTACTTCCATAGTCCTCCTGACTATGTTGCAATCAAACAGTAGCACACATCTACTACCATTCTCTCCATCAATCAACTAGTAGAAAAAACATGCCACCATGTTGTCATGACTACATAGCAATCAAATAGTAGCATTAATCTACTACCATGATATCCAATAGTTTCTCATAACTATGCAACAATAAACTAGTAGCACTAAGCTACTACCATGCCATTAGCCATAGTCATGATTTGCAATCCACTAGTAGTCGTAAGACTACTACCATGCAGTCCAATTGTCTCCATAACTATGCAGAAATCAACTAGTACCACTAATATACTACCATTCTATCATCCATAGTTATGATCTCTGTGACTATGCAATGATCAACTAGTAGCACTCAGCTACTATGATGCCATCACCCATAGTCACAAACCCTATGACTATGCAGCAATCAACTAGTAGCACACAACTACTACCATTCCATCAACCATAGTCATATCCTACAATCAATAGGTAGCTACACAAACTACCACCATGCAGTCCAACAGTCTCTATGATTATGTAGCAATCAACTAGTAGCACACAAATACTACCATTTCATCATCCATAATCATATTTTGCAATCGCCATGACTCTGCAACAATCAACTAGTAGCACACAACTACTACAATGTCATCAACCATAGTCATGGCCTATATAACTATGAAGCCTTCAGATAGTAGCACAAAGATACTACAATTCCATCATCCATAGTCATAGTCAATGTCTTTATAACTATGCAGTAATTAGCTATTAGCACACAACTACTACAATTCCATAAACAATAGTTATAGTCTCATCCAGTAGCATGAAGCTACTCCCATAGTAATCATGACTATGCATGCGATGTTTCTTTTCTCATCAGGTTTGATAGTGCATTACCTCCTCGGTCACCTCACATGACTGATCTAGGGTACCCTTGGCTAGAGGGGTTATCTAGCAGGAGGAGAAACAACACACCTCCTTCTCAATGAGGGTGGACATTCTGCATCACGCCAAGATTGTCTCTGAAGTACACATACTTCACTCTAGACAGAGGCTTGATGAGAATGTCCTCTATCTACTCATCCGTGGATATATACTGGAGCTCTATAGCTCCTCTCTGCACCATGTCTCGGATGTAATGATATTTGATCTCTATACGCTTCACAAAACTTTGGTTATCACAATATATGAAAGTTGGCTCCAAAATTAGATAAAATATCCATGCAACCAACTTATGAATCCACACTGCTTCATGGATTTCCACACTAGCCACAATATACTCTACCTCTACGATACTGAGTTCCATTCATGTCTTCTTCCTACTCAACAATGAGATCATACCTGATCCCAAACTGAAGTAGCATCCAGATGTGCTCTTTCGGTCCATTGCACTCCCTTCCCAATCAGAGTCTTTGCATCCCTACATCTTCACATCTCCATCTGAGACATATCTCAATTCATATCCAAATATACCATGTAGGTACCTTAACACATGTTTTATAGCTATCCAATGTACATGTATAGGTTCAACCATGTACTGACTCAAAGTGTTCACAACAAAACATATGTACATCCTGGTGTTAACCAGGTAGATCAAGGATCCAATCAACTTTCTGTACATCATGGGATCCACCAAATATGAAGACGAATCACTCAAGAGATTCAGATTCATCACCATAGGTGTGCCCATGGACTTGCAGTCCATCATTTTGAATCTCTGCAGGATCTGAACAGTATATTTTCCTTGGCTAATGAAAGTGTCATCTGGTCTCTGCCACAACTCTCATCCCAAGAAATAATGCATCAAACCTAGATCCTTTATCTTGAACTATGAAGTGAGTTCCCTCTTGTACCCATCTGTGAGCTTCTCATCTCCTGTAAGAAACATTTCATCCACATATAGGATCAATGGGAAACCATCCCCAAGATCATCAAATAACTATTTGATATGACATATCATGCCCTGGGTGTCTGCTTACGCTTGTACAAAGGATTCTTTAATATACAGACATGAGACTCCTTCTCATGTATCTTTGTGGTTTCTCTATGCCAATAGAAGGAAATGTATGGATTGCATAAGGAGAATGAATGATTGCAGATGTTGAGGATGAAAACTCATAACAGGATGCAAAGGATTAGAATGAGAGAGAGAAATTTTGGTAGATTTCACTTCCCTCTTCTTTCATATCTTCAAATGACCCCCCTAGGGCCCTTTTTATATGGATAAATTATGGTTATTCAGTTTTCATAAGGGATATAGGAGGTAAAATGGTTGTGCAACCCAAAATAGCCCGTAAACTCTGTCGAAAAGTGTGGAATTTTTTATTTTTTGCAACTTTTGGGAGTACACGTGGGTTGTTAGGTATTCAAATCATGTATGTATGCATGTTGCGTGTGTATCGGGGTGTGTACACCATACAAAAAGATGTTTTTTAAGAGGAACCTTAACAAAACTGGTTGGAAAATGTGTAAATGAGTAGGCCAATGTCAAAAATTCATAGCAGTGGAATTTTGGACTATAACAGATGCCCACTAATGTGTGAGGTCATAAGAGAAACTAATCGCCAAAATACAATATAATATCTTTGATAAAGTGGGAATGCACTGAGTCGAGTGAGCCCATACGAGTATTCATGAACATGTCATATGCAAAATCATAATAATAATTACCGAGGAGGGCATACCCATGCTCGAAACAAACTAAGCATGGCTTCCAATCAAGTACACTACAGATCCATGTCATATATAGTAATCATGGTTACATGACTAATATGTATGCCAATAAAAAACATAGCCACAAAAGATACACACTGGATCTACATCTCAAAATCATCAAAATATATACAAATACAATGTCATATGAATCTTCAGGAGGCATCAATTCTTGTAGATGGAGATGATAGCTTCATGACTCGAGCAATATCTTCAAGATATTCAAAACTTAGGTAGGAGTATAATAGGAGTGTAAGACTCACTATCCTGAGTTCTTTGACAATCTATCATGGAAAGACTGAAGGAAACTTGATTAATAGGCACCAAACTTCATTGATTTTGAATGTGAACTTGACAGGACTCTTGGGATGGTCAACTCATGAAATTCAAGAGACTTATCGTAGAATGGATGACTCGGGTTGTAATACTTTCCCTTGGACTAGAGAATGACATATGAAAAGACTCAGGAATCATGTGATTGACATAAGTCTGTGGCACAAGAGGCATCACAAACTTTCCATATGTTTGTAAGAGTAACCAAATGGAGGGGGACACAACTCTATGTATTGAGAACAACTTACTAAGGTCATACTAAATACCAATGCTTGCAGAACAAACTGAAGGATTTTCTTTTTCCAAGGGTGACTAGATTGCTTCCAGTAAAAGAGAATGTTTCCCTTCCCCTCTTTTTTGGAATATTTTTTTTTCTTTTTAATATATTTAAAAATATTGAAAAATAATAAAATAAAACTATGTTACAAAGGAGGAACGCGTGTCACAGGAAAGAAAATAAGTTCCGCGCATGGAACATACTGATGTTTAGTGCAAGGAGACATGTGCATGATAATGACACTCAGGAAAATTCCTCCATGGGTCAGGGTGTCATATTGCAAAGGAAAAAATGTTGCAAGGCCTGCACCTAACGAATGCTCTAAAGGTTCATCAACAACGATATGGAGCTAACATTAGGCCAAAGATGCAAGAATGAGACATGCATTGTGATTACAGATTGACACAAGGAGATTCCTTCAATGTAAATTTTTATGAGCCTAGAAAAGGTAAGTTGAGAGATTTTTCAATTTTAGAGAGTTTGAAAAACACAAAAAGAAGAATCCAAAGAGTTATTTTTTGTACATTTAGATCCCCAAGCCCTAAAAAGGATAAAATAATACTTGGGAATACTCTCCTAGTGAGACAAATCTCCCAGGATGTACCTTTTTTGTAAGTTGAGTCTCCGAGGTCCGGAAAAGGTTTAAACTTATACCAAGGAGAACTATTGTTCCTTTATAGTAAGTTAAGTTCCCCAACCTGAAAAAGGGATAAACTGATACTTGGGAAAACTCACCCGGTGGGACGTATCCATTGAGGTATTTTTTTTTCCTAGTTAATCTATTGGTCGAAAAAAAGGGTAAACTTGGACCAAATAGATGTTCTTTCTGGACCCATTAATGAGTGTGAAAGAAACAAGGTCACTCGGTGATCTTTTCCTGTTTAGGGATTCTAAAAAGAGCTTAAAGAAGACTCCAAGGGTTTCCTTATTTGTAAATAATCTCCAAGGACCAAAAAAGAGATAAACCAAAACCAAGGAGAATGGCCATTTTTTCGTAAATTTAGTCCCTCAGGTCCAAAAAAGAGATAAACATATACCTAAGAATACTCTCCTAGCAAACCATAGCTCCCAGGGTTTACCTTTTTCATAAATTATCCATCTGGATTGAAAAAGGGGTAAACTATCACCGAATATATGTGCTTCCAAATTTCACTTTGACAAGTGTGAAGGGAAAGAAGATCGCTCGACAATATTTTCAATTTTAGGGAGTTTGAAAAGAGCTTAAAGGAGACTCCAAGGGGGGCTCATTTTTGTATGTAATCTAAGCAAGGCCGAAAAAGATAAATAATCCATTTCTAAATGTCACTTTCATTATTTAAGAGATCTTGAAAGAAGACAAAATATGCTCTAGGGGAGTCCCACAAGTTGAGGTCAGAAAGAACATTTGAGAAGACGAATGAGGCCTAAAACTAAAGTCATGGTGGGACTAAAAGGAATCCCAAGCCTACAGAAGACTCACAATATGAATGCCAGAATGCAGCACAAGGATATACCTATGGAATCCATGGAGAGGAAGGCTCTACCACCTAATTACAACACTTTTAAAGAAGCATGGAAGGTTATGTGTCACACTTCAGTGGGATCAACCCTATGGCAAAGTGAAAATCGTCAATAAAATGCAAAGTGCAAGGTGGTATAAACCTACCCTATATGAAAATGGCAAAAACACAACTTTGTCACAGGATGATATAAGTAGTACCCATGCATTAAAAAATACCAAATCCAAATCATATAAGACATTTAAATGACCAAAATATCACCAAGAGGAACCAAAACATCCACCAAGAAAACAATAGGGAAGATTACAGGGAAACACTAGGTCAAAAAAGGGTCAAAAAGTCTATAAATATAGGTGAAAGGGGTCATTTTCACCATTGCAAATTGAAAATACCCAAAAATAGTAAAAACCATATTTCTTCAATCACACATTCAGAGAGCAACGATGGACAAAAATGACTCGTACTTGGAGCAAGTAAGTACCCGTCTCCCACTCTTGCAATTTCATTCATTTTTAAATATTTCTAGAGGAATTTGGGGGCCACGAGCCCTATGATCCCTCACAAATTTGTGTGTACTCATGTGTACACTAGCTGAGATACCCTCATCCAATGTACATACATTATTGTCTTAAAAATAGGGTGCATACATTCCCACAAAAGTGATAAGAAAACGCACTAACTCCCAAATTATTGCATGATCCAAGATGTATGTGCATTGGAGGGAGAGGGAACATGAAGAAGTAGATCAAATGGTCGAACAGGTCCCAAGGGCCATGGTTACACTAAAACAATGTGGAATGCGGAAACTCTTTTGCTGTCCTTTAAATATGAGAGCCCAACTGAGATTACTAAACCACTTGATTGATTATTGGAACCCAGATGCAGAAGACTTTATGCTAGAAGGCCAATATTTGACACCAACTACTGAGGACATCTACTTTATAATTGGTCTCTCTAGGAGGGGTGAGTCAGTGCACTTGAAGAATTTCTCTCTAGGGCCATATAACATAGCTGACTATGTTGACAAGTATTGTGAATCCAGTACAAAAAAAGTAGGCTCTGAATTCTCTATACAAAAGATTAAGGATCTTAGCTTGAGAGTGGTGTTATACATGATCGGGAGGATTACTTAATCCACTCCTCTTCATCGGGCCTCTTGAGCTCAAATGCATTTTGTAGTGCAGTGTCCACATCTAGTGATATTTGATTAGAGAACTACCATGCTCAACTACATGAAGATACATCTGACAGATTGTAAGTTGAGGAAGAATAAAAACTTTAGATTCTAGATAGTACTATGTGCATTCTTCTTTGGAAGAGTTCCAGGCATGATCTCGAAGGAGAGTGTATGAGGTCACATATCCTCCTCTCCATCACTATGTAGATGGGTTTCCTTGATGCCTCACCAGGGAGTAGTGGGGCACATGAGTCATACGATGACAAGTTCTTCGACTAGTGGAAATGACAAATTCCCGCCATTGTGGATTATCTATATGCATGGATTATCTTTTTGAGATACCCCGACATGCCCATGCCCCCTGGCACAGCACATGGAGAGATAGGTATGTGTTGTCATTTTTTAACTTGTTTTTCAATTTTATTATGAGAGAGAAAAAAAATTTGGTAACGTCACAGTAATGACTCAAAAACCTATTATGTACAGATGTGGGACCCGTGCGACCAGTGGACTTCCCTCGGACTAGGTGTCATCTTGGAGAGAAGACCCATCAAAGAGGAACCACAACAGAGCAAAGGCCATTGTCAACAAATGCTGAGAGAGTACGAAAGCGGGTAGAGAGGAACTTGACAACCCTCACCCGTAGCGTGCCCATGGCAGAGATAGAGGATATGCCACCATTTGTGTAGCCTCATATAGTAGGAGTACCCAGGGCATGGGTCTAGTTGTTCCAGCATCTGGCCAATGTCGTAGTGCATTATATTAAGGCCAATAGGCCTAGACCTTATATTAGTGCTAGACAACATGCGTGTTGGGGAACCCATTTTTGTATCTCTCTTATGTATTGAGGGATTAAGCCCAACGATGTATACTTCACATTTTTTAGGCTTACGACCCACATTTTGTACTATGACATCATTTTTGGACATGTTATATATATTTATCCTTTTTCCTTCTGGAGTAAATATATTTACATGTGTGTGTATGTGTATGCTTCTATATTCATATATGTGAAATATTCCAATCTAAAACATGATTTTCCAATGTATCAGTTAATCTATTAGAGCACCTAGGAACATGAATATATGTAATATAATCGAAATAATGTTCCAAGAGGCATACCCTACGGAATCATCGGTGCAGAGTGGGATTGTGGACACAGTACACTCCATTTAACTGTGACACAACTAGTTGAGCATATAGATGAAATACCATGTGACAAAGCATCACGTAGAAATTCTATTATTGCACTATACTCGGTAACATTATTGGTTTCTTCTCCTAGACAAGAACCTATAGAAGATACCAACTGACCAGTGGATGTGAAGATTACCCAAGATGTGGAAGAAAGCCTCCAATTGTTTCGGCTGGCACCATCCGCGAACCCAACATAAACTTTGGATTCTCTTGACATCTGCCACAATGTAGAAACAAAATAAACTACACTTCCATAAGACAAAAAGATACTAAAATATATAGATAAATATATACACTATTTACAAGAAGTCACACTCAAGTGACCAACCTAAGCATAATACCTCTTTAGATAAAGCCCATTTCTTGGCCCAGGCAACAAGTTTCCTTCAAATTAAACCAATTCATAAGATCCTTTTTCAAAAACATTCTTTATAATAAATGATCTAAACCACGTGGGTTTAAACTTGCCTTCCCCCAAGGGATACTTCTCTTGATCATAGACCAAGACAAAATCGCCTTCAGATAAAACCCTAGGGTGAATCGTCCGATCATATGGACACTTGACGTGACATTTATGAGCCTCGTTATCCAAGGTTGCATACCGACGTTGTTCATCGAGCTGCTCAAGATAGACAAGACGCTCTTCAAGAACAGTTGTCTTTGGAAGTAGTTCCAATACCAACATGAGAGAAGGAATCTAAAACTATATAGGAAAGACTGCCTCCATCCCATAAACAAGTTGGAAAGGAGAGAATCATGTAGTAGTCTTGAAAGAAGTTTGGTATGTCCAAAGCGATGAGTATAACATCAAACGACAATTCGATTTGGACGAATTGATTGTTCGTTGGAGAATGGTTTTAAGAGACTTATTGACAACCTCCACTTGACCATTCGCTTGTGGATAATAGGGTGACAAATTTTCTTGTTTGAACCCTATATTTGGCATTAACTCTTTCATCATCTTATTTTGAAAGTGACTACCATGGTCGGTGACAGTATCTTTCGGTATACTAAACCTAGAAATGATTTGGTTGAAAACGAAGAGTGTCATTGTTTCCCTGTCATTGCTAAACGTTGGCATGGCTTCGAACCACTTGGTGAAGTAGTCTACTTCCACAATGATATAATGATTCCCCCTAGAAGAAGATGGGTGGCATGTAGTGAAATCAATTCCCCACTTAGTGAAGGGGCCAATAACAATAACAGGAAACATAGGAGTAGGGTGTGTCTGCATCTTATGAGAGAAGATCTAACACGAGTGAAACTTCTTAACCGATTCTATACAATATTTGAATAACGAGGGCCAAAAGTATCCAACATGAAGGATTTCTGAGCGGTAGCCAAACCAGAAAAGTGACCGCCACATGCTCCAGTGTGGCAATCATTTAACACAATCTTTTCTTCCTCATCAGTCAGACAACAATGGAGAACAAAGTCAAATCCTCAACGACACAAGGTGTCATCAATGATAAGATAATTTCATGTTTGATGGCGTATCCATCAATGCTCATCACGAGAAGTAGAGGGAGGATACTTCAAATTCAGAAGATACACAAGTATAGCTCCATACCAAGTGTCAAAATATGCAATAAGCAAGAGATCCTCATTGATCAATGACTCTTCAGGAAAATATTTTCCACTCTCAATCGGAAGTTCCAAAATTAACTTTGCAAATACCAAAGATTTCTTGGACTTCTCTGAAACAAAGTCCAAATTGATTTATTGAAGAATAACAATCCCCTTACTAATGTTCCCTCCAATGACCCTTCATATCAACACGTATTGAAAAGGATTAACGACGACCATGATGGTGGTCTTACAGAGTAGAATATAATGACAAAACCTTTGGACAATATGAACAACTGCCAAAGCCAATTTCTCAACATGGGTATAGTTGAGTTCTGGTCCGACTAAGCCTTAGTTGAGGTAGTAGATAATTTTTTCCTGGAGTGCATCATCCTCCTGAACTAGGACCATACCGATGGTGGATTCTATTGCAGCTAAATATAACAAGAAATCCTTGCCATAATTAGAAGGCTTGAGTAGAGGGGTAGACATCAGGGAACTTTTCAATGCTTCAAAAGAGTGTTGCGAAACTTAATCTAAAAAGAATGGGACCCCTTTATTCAAAATACACATGAACCCCTTAGTGATTTTGGCATAGTTAGAAATAAATCATCGTAATAAGTTATCTTTCCCTTGGATACTTTGAAGCTGAGGAACTATGCGTGGGGAAGGCAATTGAACTATTTTCTCAACCATAAGAGGATTGACCATGATCCCTTTGTTGGAAAAAATGAATCCCAATAAATGTCCCGATGTAACACAAAAATTACACTTGTTTGGATTCAATCGAATCATGTAGTAGCGATGATCAATTCTCTTTCAAGAACATGACTCAATATCATCAAGATAATCTTCGACTATATGTTTACGGTCATGAAAGGTGAATGACATGGCCCACTGGAGAGTAGATCCATCATTTTTTTGGCCAAAAGGAATTTTCTTATATGAAAAGGTACCCCAAGGACATATAAAAGAAGTCTTATGTTGATCCTTGGGCTTGATCTGAATTTGATTGTACCCTGAGAAACCATCCGTAAAGGAAAAAACTTCACAACCCACACATTCATCTATAATATGATTAATTAATGGGGTAGGAAAGTTATCTTCAGGCATGCCTTGTTCAGATCGTGGAAGTCCATGCACACTCAAAATGCACCTCGCTTTTTATTGATAGTAACACGGTTTGACACCCATTATGTTAATTGAACTGGGTAGATGAAACCAACCTTAATCAATTTCTCTACCTCAGCTTTAATGGTCGCTTCCTTTTGAGGGTTGACCAGGCGAAGCTTATGCCAAACTGGCTAAGAATCAGGTTAGGTTCTAATTTCATGTTCAAAAATAGGAGGTTCAATGCCTGGAATTTCCTCATAACACAAGGAAAAAATGTCGCGAAATTATTTCAATAACGCAATATACACTTCAATCTCCTCAAGGGAACAATCTGCTCCAATGAAGACGTTTTCGACGACACCATGGCTTTTGGAGATATCAATTGGAATCATCTTAGATATATTCTCCATGTTTCCTTCTTCATATAATTAGTGTGTTTCCAAAGGGTTAATAGGGAAAGTGACATCTCCATTCATAGTCGAAGTAAATTCTCCTGCTTCCACTCTCCTAAGCTTGGGTAAAAAGTAAGATCTACGATGAAGATCATCACAAGGTCTGTCGAGACCTGTCATTGCCTCTAAAATCACCTTATCAGAAGGCAAGACCAAGTCCAAAGGATCATGCAAAGTAAGAGACTCTTGAGCCCAAATAGTTATTACAAGGAAAATCTCTCCATGGATAGGGGTAAGCCACAACATACGAAAATGACTGTAGAATTCAACTCTAATCTCAGGTATGTTATATAAACAAATATCCTAGCAAGACAAGATAAGAGGCCTACCTCGTCTAGATTTTCGATCAAGTCCACCATTGAGCACTTGACTTAAAGAAATACACCTTCAACTTGTCCTCAACATCCAAGAAACATAAGCATATGGTGATAATATATAAAGTTATCACATTCAACAACATAATCCATCAACATTCATAACAAATATGCCCATGGAATAACAATTCAAATATTTGCAAGATATTAATTAGACAAGAAAAGAGTATTTCTAATAAAATGTAATCATCATAAGTGAATGAATTACAAACTTTCGTGCCGGCACGGTTCGGAACCGAGAAACTAAGTCCCTTCCAGTTGGGCCTCCACCACTTCAATCCTCCACCAAAGGCAAGCTCATATAATAGAGACAATGAAGTTCTCAATCAATTAGGGAAGAGCTTGGGGGTTGAAAAATGTGTTCAGACTTAAAAGGACAAAGGGATGCAGACTCAATATGAAGTGAATAATTTATCTAGAGTAAATTTTCTCTCAAAGTTGAATTCCTCTCCTCTTTTTCATAGATCAGATTTGGCCCATTTATAGCCTTCAAGTGGAACTAAAGGGCGGATTCAGAATTTTTCTAGTATATGGAAGGTCAAGGATCATGGATCTCGTGACGTGACATGGAAACCCAACACCATTTTTTAATTTTGATCACAAAACCCAATGTACATGGGTTGTAGTGGTGCAACATGCATATACACATGCTATACAATAGGTAGGGCACGTATATTTTGGAAAATATTGTTTTTAGCTCTAGGATTTGTAAAAAGGGACTTCAAGTTTGCATAGGGAAATGGAAAATAGCCTTCTGAGCAAATTTGCAGAAGGTAAGGAAAATCTTTCTATAACAGATGCCCCCTAATGTGTAAGGTCAGAGGAGTATCTGCGATGGCCTAAATACATTATAATACTCAAAAGTGGAGTAATGGAGACCCATCTGGAAGAACTAGTTGCTCACAGAAATATTACAATCTGTACTGAGTTTGCACACATGGCTGCCAATTACACTGCAAATCCATGTGAAAATATACCAAACAACTGTTCATGGCCATGAGTAGGCAATAAAAAGGTGTATATATGCCAAATTATTTCATAGTCACGAAGAAGGCCCAGTAAAAATAGTCTCAAAATCAATCTAAATATATCTGTATACAATGGAGTATAATCTGATCTCCCATGATCACTGAAGTCACATAGGTACTGGTCCAATGAAAGATAGAAACAACTCAAGAAAGATACAACTATGAACTGATGTCTTCAATTCTTCTACATGATTCGCCAAAGGTGCAAGTATACATTGTTTCAATAAAGGAGTTGAGGTTGAACACAGTGAGACTTCGTTTAATTACCGATCATTGAAGTATATAGTTAACAAATGCGAGACATCCTACCGATAATGAAAGTAGGTATCAAGGCACCGATTACATTCTTACAATTGTGAATAAAGGTTTCGGATCGAACACTTGAAGAATCCATCGATCAAGAGAAATTTATGTATTCCCAACTTTCGATGGTAGGAGAACATGACACTAATGACAGCAAGCCTCTAGGTACTTATAGGACTCTAGGTCTCGTCTCCAAGATATATGAGATGAATTCGATGGAAGGAGACCCGCTGAAAGGAGAGAATTGAGGCATCTCTCATCATTCAACATGAGGTACAAAGCAGGAGCATGATTATTTTGAGGAAATCAGACGAAGAACATGTTCACGAACCAACAACCCTGTGCGTCTTTTATGTGTTCCAGATGCAAGTGGTACACGAAAAAGAACCTCTGAATAGCAGCCAATAAGGGAAAATGCTGACAAAGGCGAGGAAACCATCAATCAAGATAATGGAATCCAAGACATTGCACAAATCCCAATCTGTGAATAGATTTATTGTCATTGAACACAACGGAAACCACCCAGTCAGTGAGCAATGATGAAATGTCGATTGTTGGGTTCAAGGTTACCTACCAATGAGGAAATTAGGACCAGGGTGCACAATAGGACTACAACTTCATGTGATTCTGAGACACATTGAGGGTATGGCTGACATGCAAAGTCAAGATTTTTGAGGAATGGTTGACATAGGTTGATAGACCTCCTTTGAAAAAGAGCATGAGACATATGGAATACTCTTCCAGCATAGACTCAATGATGAAAATTTGAGATGCAGGAGGCATGAATCAAACTCTACATAGGGACTGAAAGAGTAACTAGTCAAGGGAGTAAACTCTCTATAACGAGCTCAGCTTCCAAAGGTCATGCTAAACCCAAAATTTTGATGACAAGTGGACTCAAAAATTTTGTGCTCAGTTCAAAGGAGACACAATTGCTGCCAATATAAGATGATATTATTTTCCCGTCCGTCTTTTTTTTGTTTTTTTCAGAGTCAAATGAATGCTATGATACAGAGGAGGAAACAAGTGTCACAAGTAAGCAATCTAGTTCCAACAGTGGAACATACCTATGCTCAATGCAAGGAGGTGCATGCGGGATATGGACACTCAGGGGAATGTTTCCTCTTGGGTATAAGGTGTCAAGTTGTAAAGTATATAAACAAGGCTCTGCTTGGTTGATGATGCAAAATGCTTAGGTGAAAGGCTTATAACACAAAAGGGAGAACCAACAATAGGCTCAATGTTGCAAGAAAGAAAATGAGATGCAATTACAACTTAACGCCAAAAAATGTCTTTTTTCGTAATCTTAGTCTACTTGGTTTGAAAAAAGGGATAAACTTGCCCCAAATAGACGTCCTTTCAAATCCAATTTACGAGTGTGAAAGAGACAAGTTCACTCGACAATCTTTTCTCTTTTTGAGAGAGTCAGAAAGATTAAATCAAACTCGTTTGGGAGTCCTCTAGGTATAGGTCAGCATGTTCATGAGTAAGAAATGAGGTTCAAACATAAGTTCATTTATTATAGATAATGTTTTCTCGATCCTACGAACAAAATTCTATGCATGGGCACCGAATGAAGCAGGGGATCTAGCTAGGGTACCCATGTTTGGTAAGTCTCTACCATTCGATAATGACACTTCTAGTTGCAGATAGGAGGTTCTTTGTTGCTATTGTTATAACCCTATTTTGCACCAAATATGTTTACCTGGAATCAGGCCATCTCAGGTTACATCTTTTTCCAAGCCACTATTGAAACAACTTCTTAAAAACACCCTTGTTGAAGGCATACGTGCCCTGCTCCACTACTGCACATGTGTATACAATAGTTGACCCACTACAGCTCGCGTATACCTACGAAAGCACGAAAAATGGAAAGATGGTGATGGAACACAATTTTTTGGGTAAGTTACCTAAACTGTTTGACTTCCCATCACCAGTCACTCAACCAAATACCTAGCCCTTTCTAGCTTATAAAAGAAGGGGTAGGGTCCCATCCAAGAAGAGAAAAATAAGAGTAAAGAAACTCTACCCGATTTTACATTCCCCTTGTCCCAACCTTTTGAAACTATTGTGTGAAGAGGAGCATATACAAAAGTAGTTGGAGTACAGTTGAAGAGGATCCTAGGACCAGATTTGAGGAGCAGTGGTCGATCTCACTATTGTAAGGTATTCTTGTGAGATTAATAAAGAAGTATTTTTCCCCTCCCACCGTATGAGATTGTTAATGTTTAATATTGATTATATTTTGATAGAATCTCTAACCCATTAGTTCTTAGATCAAATACATGTTTGCGAGTTTTTTATTTATTTGTTTGTAAACACAGGTCAGCATTGGGAGGATATTTGTAGTCAAAGAATGACCAAACGTTAAAGGATCTACATCAAACATGGAAACTAAGGTATAGTAACTTGATCTCTTAACCTTGTATTTACATATGAATAGTGGGTTATGATGGGGATGATGGTAATAAGTAGGATAATTTAGGTCATTTATGCATGCATGATAAAACACTTAATGCTAGTCCATAGGGGGATTTCCCACCCACAACAGAATTGGCGATCGTACTGGGGATCTCTAGGGTTTTCTAGGAATACTTTTTGGGTAGTTCAAATTGGTTTTATTACCTTTTTTCTGAGTTTTTGCAAGAGTCTGGATTTGTAGGGATTCTGGTCTTCCATACCAGAATTCTCTCCACGATTGCTTGACTGTTTAATTTTCTTTCCAGGAATTTAAAGAGGTATACGCGGCCTCCCGAAGCCATGCCCGCGTATACATGCACCCTACCTTTGGACAACCCGCGTATATCCGTTGGGTTGTTGAAGTGTCAATTGCATGCTTCAGTCCAGAAATATTTTTTATAAAAAGAAGAGGCAGTCATCCTCTTTCCTATTAGGAGAGATCCTTCTCAGGGGTTTCCTGTTTTTGGTCTTGGTCTCTGTGTTGCAGTCTATAGCATAGGAATATCCTCAGTTTATCTTTGCTTTAACAAAGTTCCCTTGCATTTTCTTTATCAAAATATTTTTCTATGTCTCTGGGGATTCTGGTTTTCAATACCAAAACTCCCTACCTGTGTTGGACTATATTTTTCTCATTTTTGAGTATTTACAGAGCCATACATGCCCTGTAGTAGCCCTGCACACATGCATACGCACTCTAACTTTAGATAGCATGTGTAGATACATGTTCTGCTGAAGTGACAGTAGTGTGTCTGTATCTGGGAGATTTTTTTACGAAGAGAGGCAGTCATCCTCTTACTTGTCAGAAGTCAGTCTTCTTAGGAGTCTTTGTAGTCTCCGCCCCGGTCTCTGTGATCATAGTCTGTATCCTAGGTTTGACTTTAGCATAGTTTTTTTTTCATCAAAAGATTGCTTGAATTTGTTTTAGAGTTCTAGACAAATCTATGAGTCTTTTCTAATCAACTTTTTGAGTTTGGTAAGTGATTCCCTATGATCCGTAGAAGGGACAAAATTTATTTTTGGTTTCTTTTTTCTTCACTTTCTCATCTTGCTTGTTTCATAAAAGAAAAAGAATGCATGTTCATATTTCTTGTTTGCAAGCATAAAAACAAAATTCTTGTTATTTCTTCATTTGATTTAGTAGTTGGTAGTTTGCATTGAATAATCAGGAAAAAGTTTTCTTTCATAAGTTCTTGGTTGTTTTCTTAGGACAATATGTAGCTCACAGTCGAGTGAAATCCTGTTTTGAGTTTGTTGTTCAAAGATCTTAGAAAAAATATAGTTTGAAAAGTTGGTTAAAAGTGCAAATTTGAATTTGTCAAGAGGAAGTTATTGTGTTTCCATCTTTTGTTTATCTTCTCTTTAATCTCTCAAAACATTACTAGTTTCAATTTCATAACCTTTGACTTAAGACAAGCCACAAAAAATTAATGATTAATTAAAATCAACTAGACTTTATGTTTTGTAGGGTTCATCAACTAGTCTAGACTAGATCCTTAATTTAGGTTGGAGAGGAAACTCTTCAAGGCTACAAAACATACATAAGAGTCTGTGCTAGGGAGTGTAAAATTCCAATATTGTGAAAGTTATCCGGGACCCCCCTCTAACACAAGCGCTAAACAGGAGGTCGTGCATGGAAAGGTAGCGGAGATAACCCCTCCAAAGTCAGACCAAACGTAGTGGGGAACTCACATAGAGGGCTTGTTTTGGGATTCCGTCGATTGCATTTTCCACAGAGCTTCATGGGTCTCGAATCCGTTCAAGTTCCTCATTTGTCTTCTAGAACACATTCTTTAGATACCCTTGACAGGTTTTGGGCTTGATACCTTACTCATTGCGGTCCACCCGACTATCGACTGTACCCACCTGGTGAATGTTCAGGTGTTGGCAACCTAGTTGCCTATATTTTAGGGACTTACACAGGTGACTACAGGGGTAGACCATAGTACCTATGATAGACATTAGGCCACACTTTGTAGAGTATACCCAGAGTGTGCTTCCGTATTCAATTTTCACTTGCACTGGTAAGTTTCTCTAGTGTTGGTTGTTGTAACTGTTCTTCCAACTAGTTAGTGATTTCTTGTCTTATATCGTAGGGAATTTTTTCTAGTGTGTCTTTGATCTTCTCAAATAGTGGAGGATCAGGAGCTCCAGCCTCCATGAAGTCTTCTTGGCCTACCACCGATTACACTAGAGCCACCCCCGTCATCGCTAAGGCGAAAACTAGGCCAAAAAGGGTCTTACGAGATGACCAGGCTAGAGGACACTATGCCTGACTCCACTCCTACAAGAGAGCACTTGATTTCGAAGGAACCCACCATCTCAAGCCTTGGATTGGAAGCTCTTGGTCCATCAGTGACTCCAACCACTGATCTTTCGGTGCCCATCATCATACAGATTTATCCTTACGACCGCCAGATAGTGTCAAAAGTAGCAATGGAAACAAATGTTGCCACTTCTTCTGGGAATTCTCATATTCCCACTATGGTTGTCACCACAGGGGGTGTTCCACCTCCTAACCTACCATCATCATTCTGGGCCACCACAGTCTCGACTGCCTCTACCTCGAACAGTGGTTTGATTCCATCTATGGCAACGACCACTACTCCTTTCACCTAGAGTGCGAAAGGCCCTCTGTTTTCATATGGGATTCATAGCTCAAGTACAATCCCTGTACTTACCTACTCCACTTTACATACTTTAGGTCTGGGGGCAGGGAGCTCTAATTCTCCTCTGCAAGGATCCATGGGGGGCACTTTAGCTTCCTTTAATGCTTTCCCTTATGGATGGGGTCATATAACTCCTTCATCCCCTTTGCTTGGCGGTGCTCACCAACATTCCGCCGAACCAAACACACACCATAGTTTGTTTGGAGTAGGGATTCAAGGATTACCTTCTCATAGAATGTCAGTATGTTCGACACCATTTTATTTGTTTTATGCATTCGGTAACAATGCTTTCTCATCAGCTTCTTTCCCAACTAGGGGCAACCTCGATTATGGACAACAAAATCCTATGCAGGGTACTATTCCTGCATAGGGGGAAAACCGAGGAATTCCTTCCACACAAGGACCTTGGAATTCTTGGAAAGGATCAGTTTCTTCATTAGGAATGTCAATTGGGGGAAACCCATTTCACAACCAATGGAACACCGGATAAGGCGTAGGACCTATGCCCATGGGATCGGCATGGGGCAACCCTTCCCAAAGTCCTTTGAATGTAATGTCTGCTCAACCGTCTACGTCCTATTTCGGGAATCAGCTGACGATGTCTCCACAAACGCAGAATTTGTACGCTGGTCATGGCCATGGTTTTTACCAGAACCCTAGCCAACAGCCCAATTTTTCCTAGCAACCTGGTGCCAACCAAACTCCAGGCCCCTTTTCCATGGTTATAACCAACAACCCAAACTACTGTTTCTGGCAACTTTGCATTTTCCAGACTTGACAAGGTTGTTGAATGACCCTATCTGTCACGATCCACGTTGGCCTCCTATGCCAACCAAGTTGCCTTCGGACATACCAAAGTTCGAAGCCAAGCCTAACGAAGATCCAGGAGATCATGTGACTACCTTTCACCTTTGGTGCTCATCTAATTCATTGAAATACGACTCCATAGAGTTGCATATGTTTCAATGCACTCTCATTAGGAGTGTTGGGAAATGGTACATTGAGCTCGACCGCTCAAGATACCCTTCCTTCAGCGAATTGGCAATGGATTTTTTAAACCATTCCAATTACTTGTGAGATACAATGTCGATACAGAATTGTTGGCCAATTTTGAACAGACTAAGGCGGACCATATCTCTAATCACATCCAAGAATGGAGACATCAGAAGAGTTTGATTAAAATACCAGTCCCACCATCTTTCCTTCTTGAGTGGTTCCTTAAGTCTTTGGTCCCACAGTTATCTAAAGACATCGCAATGTCAAGAGTGCTTTTCGAAGAAGATGCCATCATGAGAGATCAACAGCTAGAGATGATTTACTCTTAGTCTAGTTTATTGTATGAAATTTTGTCAGATGCACCATGATCAATACTTGATAAAACCAGACAAAGGGCTAGACCAGATGTCGATGGTATTGTTGGTTCAGCATAAGAAAATCCCACTAATCAGCTGACAAAATAGTTGCAGCAGCTATCGATATAGTACACGGTGTCTAGCTAGACCACTAGTCTGGTTTCTCCCCCTACCCAAACGTCAGATGTACATAGTGTGCAATCGACAAACCTAAAGGCCACCCAATAGCCTGACAAAAATAAGAAACAACAAAAGAAGGGTAAGGGGGATAAGAAACCAATGTTGGCAGGGGAAATACAGAAAAGAGGAAGGCAAAGTATCCGTGTAACCTATGCACAAAATACCACCCGACTCACTAGTGCCCTTGGCTTGCGGAGGCCCAAAATTTATTGTCACAGCAATAGCCTGCTGTGCTAACAAACCCATTTCAACATGGGTAAAAATTTAACTCAATCCTCTCCAAGCACGGAAGGGGGTAGTCAAGTACCCCCTCTATCTTCGAGTAATCCTTCATTTGTGAATGTGTATATGATGAAAGGTGATGCCTATATATCAACTAGAGCACATGACTACGGAAAGCCAAGTACCTCTGAGAAAGGTAAAGAAGCCAAAATCCCATCTCTTCCTCTCCAGATCGAGAATATGTTAGGTGAAACAATGACACACATCCCAAAAGGTGCGTTCAAGAAAGATTCTCACAACCCAAACGCAAGGGCCACCCAGAACTACTCTGTGTTGGAGGATTTGTCTCAAACCCCTTGTGCGATGTCTGCTTTGGAGGTCCTCCAGAGCTGTCCTTCCCAGAGAAAGGCTCTGTTAGCCGCTTTAGGATCTATTGAGACTTCTAATCCGAGTATAATCATGCTTGATACGACCGACTTAAAACCTCAACTCCCTCACCATGTAGTGTTCCATATAGTAGTGGCTTACACCAAGAAAATTTTTACTCAAAACATTTTCCACATGGTGGTTGATGAGGGTGCCTCGACATGCATAATGTCTTTGGCATGTTGGAACGCCATTGGCCAGCCTGCTTTTTCTCCATCACCTACTCTTCTTACCACTTTCGATGGTCGTTCGTTCTGACTAGATGGAATCATCCTCTCTTTCCCTGTGCAGTTAGGAGGGAAGACCATGTGTATTGAAGTTGAAGTGGTCGATGCATCCCTCGACTACAGTCTATTGTTAGGAAGGAGTTGGACCTATTCCATGCAAGCAGTGGTCGCTACAGTTTTTCGGGTCTTGTTGTTTCCACACGAGGATCAGATCGTGACCATTGATCAATTATATTTCTCTCGTCCTGACCCTGCATCGAGGGCATCTGCGGTCCCAATGATTGATAACCCTCAACCCGACATCGTCAACATAGGGGTTGGTTTTTTCCCACATTTGATGGGTACTTTCGATTACCCACCTCCTTCTGGTGATGTTAAGTTTGTTTCAAACTAGCCTAAGGTTGATATTTTTCAAGTCACGTCATTTCGCATGAACTACTTCGACGATCCGTGGACTCTTCCTTCCCCATCGGTTATGATGGAAGGGATAGGGCACCATGGTATGGCCATGACCTTGTCCACGATAGAAGTTGCATACTCTATAGTCCAACAAGATTCTGTCGACCCTAATCTGAATTCCGCACAAGAGTTATATCTGATTCTAGAGCCTACTTGGGCTCAAGGTTCCCTTTCTGATACAGATTCTTTAGACTTAGTCTTGCCCTTAGATGAAGTGATTATTGAAGCAATGACTAGTCTAGACAAACCCTGGGACGATCTCCATCACAGATCTTATTTCCTCCCAGAGTTAAGAAGAATTGAAGCAGGGGAATTCACTTTGACTATGGTTGGAGATAGGTCTTATCCTATCAATCCCTTGGCTATGCATGTTGTTTATGTTGAGGGTAATATGGAAACCATTGTTGAAACTATACCTATTTATATCTCCAGAACCCCTGGCGTCGTGGAGAATGTTTTCGTCGGAGCTGACTACTCCCCCGAGGAGATTCAAATCTACATAGATTTATTTAAATAATTTTGTGATGTTTTTTCCTAGTCTTATGAGGAAATGCCAGGCATCGATCCAAAAATTGTTGAACATGAAATCACGACTTATCCTGACGCTAAGCTAGTCGAGCAGAAGCTTTGTCTGGTTAATCCTAGGAAAGCATTAGCTATTAAGGTTGAAGTAGAGAATCTACTCAAAGCAGGTTTTATCTACCCCATCCATTTGACCCAATGGGTGTCAAATCCCTTTCCAGTCGACAAAAAATAGGGTATGATTCGCGTATGTACAGACTTCCATGATTTGAACAAAGCTTGTCCAAAAGATAATTTCCCCACACCATTCATTGAACAGATCGTTGATGAATGTGTAGGTTGTGAGGCCTTTTCTTTCATGGATGGTTTCTCAGGATACAATCAGATACAAATCAAACCCAAAGACCAACACAAAATAGCCTTCATTTGTCCATGGGGTACATTCGCTTATCACAAGATGCCTTTTGGTCTAAAAAATGATGGAGCTACCTTTCAATGGTCCATGTCTTTTTCTTTCCACGACCTCAAACATATAGTCGAGGCCTACCTAGATGATTTAGCATCACGATCTTGTAAGAGAACTGATCATCCTACACACCTTTGACTTATTTTTGAGAGATGTTGCTACTTCCAAATTCGCTTGAATCGAAACAAATGTAGTTTTTGCGTGACGTCAGGCCGTCTACTAGGTTTCATCGTTTCGACAATAGGGATCATGGTCGATCCTCTCAAGGTTGAGGCAATAGTTCATTTGCCTCCCCCATGTACAATCCTTTAGCTTCAGAGTTTATAGGGAAAAGCAAAATTTTTACGGCGTTTCATCGCAAATTATGACGAGATCACAAAGGGGTTTATGCATTTACTGAAGAAGGATGTTCCTTTTCATTGGGATGAAGCCACTCAATTTTCTTTCAACGCGTTGAAATGCACCCTCATGACTACCCCTCTACTTTGGCCACCCAATTATAATAAAGATTTCTTATTGTACTTTGTTGCAGCAAAGTTGACCATCGGTATGGTCTTAGTTCAGGAGGATGATTTTCTCTCAGAATATGTGATTTATTACCTGAGCTGAGGCCTAGTTGGACTAGAACTCAATTATTCCCACATTGAAAAACTTGTGTTGGAAGCAGTTCATGCTATCCAACAGTTCTGTCATTATATCTTGTTTCGCAAGACTACCGTCATTTTCGTTGTGAACCCATTTCAATACGTGTTGACACGACGGGTAATTGGCGGAAATATTAGTAGATGGATAGTTTTCCTCCAGGAATTTGACTTAGATTTTGTTTCGGCAAAATCCAAAAAGTCACTGGTCTTTTCGGAAATCATCTCGGAACTTCCGGTCAAGTCAGGTGATGTTATGCCCGAAGAGTCACCTATTTAAGGAGACATGTTTTTTATCACATCTTCGGACCCCTGGTATGGAGATATACTCGTCTATATCCAGAATTTGAAGTTTCCCCCCTCCACTTCTCGTGATGAGCTTCGTCGCATACACCATCATGCTAAGAACTATCTCATACTCGAAGATACTTTGTATCGTCGAGGTGTAGATTGCATCCTTTGTCGATACCTCACTCATAAAGAAGAAAAAATCATGCTCAACGATTTCTACACTGGAGCATGTGGCGATCATTTGTCTAGGTTGGAAACAACCCAAAATATTCTACGAGCCAATTACTTCTGGCCGAAATTAATCAAAGATTTTATTGAATCAGTCAAGAAGTGCCACCCGTGTCACATCTTCTCTCGGAAGATGAGGGCACACCATGCTCCCATGTTTCCCGACATCAGCGTTGGTCCCTTCACCAAGTGGAGGATTGATTACACTACATGCAACCCTCCTTCAGCAAGGGGTCATTGTTATATCATCGTAGTTGTAGACTACTTCATGAAGTGGGTCAAAGCTATGCCAACGTTCAAGGATGATGGAGATACTGTAGCTCTCTTTCTATTTAACCAGATTATAGCAAGGCTCGGTGTCCCAAGAGAGATTGTCTCTGACCATGGCAGTCACTTTCATAACACAATGATGTCTAAGTTAACATCAAATATTGTTTTGAGGCAAGAACACTCGTCACCCTACTACCCGCAAGGGAATGGTCAGGTGGAAGCTGTCAATAAATCTCTTAAAACCATTCTACAACAAACGATCAATTTGGTCAAGTGAAATTGGCATTTGATGTTATACTCTGCATTATGGGCTTACCGAACGTCTGTTAAGACTGCAACCGATTTCTCACCTTTTCAACTTGTTTACGGGTTGGAAGAAATCTTGCCTATAGAGTTCCAGATCCCATATCTAAAGTTGGCAATATAGTCATTGCTAGACACTTCACCTCTTGAAGAGTGTTTATTATACCTCAAGCAGCTCAATGAGAAGTGTCGTGATGTGGCCTTGTCTAATGAGTATCATAAACAAAAATTCAAGTGTCAGTATGATCTGTCCGTTCATCCTTGGATTTTCTCTGAAGGCGACCTTGTCCTAGTCTATGACCAAGATAAGGACCCCCTGGGGGCAGGCAAGTTCAAACCCATGTGGTTCAGACCTTTCATCGTAAAAGAGGTTCTTAAAAATGGCGCTTATCATCTAGTAGACTTTGAGGGAAATGCTTTGGTGGAGCCTAGAAATGGGCTGTACCTCAAGAAGTCTTACTCATAAGTGGGTCACCTTGGGTAAATTTTTGTAACTTATGTATAGTTCATGTACATTAGCGTTTTTAGTTTTGGTCTTTTGGTTTTGTGGATGTATCATTTTTTATGTCATATTTTTCACTGTGGAAGATGTCAAGTGAATCGGAAGTGTTCGTTGGGTTCGCGGACGGCGCTAGCCGACACACTCGGAATCTTGCTTCTGTGGCTTGGGTGATTTTCACACCCCAAGGCCAGCTGCTATCTTTAGGAGGTATCTATTTAGGTGACACCACAAACAATGTTGTCGAATACATTACAGTTCTAGAGTTGTTGCGTGACACTTTGTCGCGTGGTATTTCTAGCCTCCGAGTATATTTAGACGCTCAGCTAGTTGTGTCTTAGTTAAATGGAGTTTACCACATTTACGATCCTACTCTACACCAATAGTTCCTTAGGGTACGTCTCTTAGAACAAAGCTTTGATTACATTACTTATATCCATGGTCGCAGGAGATTGAATCAAGTTACAGACGCTCTAGCTAATCATGTATTAGATTAGCATATTGCACACATGTAAGGAAAAATACACACATGCACATATAAAAACATTTGTAAAATAGATGTAGTCCACAAACAAATAAAAAAGACATAAAAATCCATATATAATATCAAAAATATCAGAGTACATGGGTGGGCGCAAGCGCCTCAAAATTACGTCCAGTAAAAAGTCATGGGGCTTATGCCCTCAAAAATATACAATTAGTTTCCTCGGCACGTAAGCAGTCCAACCTAACTAAGGATGGGGCCTGTTGGCCCTGTTATAATGATCAACACCATTTTCCAAATGCCAAAAAATCCAGACCCATGTCTGTGGTGCCCCTACTACATGAGGCTGCATAGATGGCGGTAGATCCTCGATCTCTGCCATGGGGACTGTGCAAGTGAGCAAGGTAAAGTTCTTCTCTACCCGTCTCAAGACTCTCTCAGCCTCCCTGGTTGGAGGTCCCCTTCCTGTTGTTGGTCCACAGGCTATGGCTGGTGCGGACTCTGGTTGAGGATGTCGCCTGGTCCTCGCAAAATCCACTGGATGCACTGGCCCCACATTTGCACATAACAAATGAATATCTGTCATGTACTCTGGTATACAAAAAAAATGATATATATAAAAAAAACAACATAAAAATTAAATAAATTTGAAAAAACAAAGCTTACCTAGCTCTCCTCGTACCATTCTGGGAGGCACGGGCATGTCTGGGTCTCTAGAGAAGTCAATCCTGGCATAGGGGTAGTCCTCTATGGCTGGAATCTGTCGTGCCCACCAAGAAAAAAACTTGTCGTCAAAGGCCTCAATCGTCCTCCCTCCCCCCTGTCGTGGCAACAACACTGCCCATCGGTTTAGTGTTGGAGAGGAAGCTATGTGCCCTCGTACTATCTCTCTCGGACTCAGACTAGGCACCCTCTCGAAGAAGAAAGAACACAGAATAGTCCCAAATCTAAATTTTTGTGCCTCCACATACGACATTCTGTCAACTACCTTTTCATGCAGTCTAGTAAAGTAGTACTCCAGTCAGAGAGTTGTGCAGTACTCCAGTCAAAGAGTTGTGCATTTGAGCATTGAACTACACAATTCATGTGCGCACAGGAAGCCTGGTGTACAGCTGTGGATCCAGTGGTCTGCCCAATGAGTAACACAATCGCTTGTAGCGATATATTGCTTATCTTATGAACCGGTACCTGAGTGGCCACCATTTCAGTACCTACCTTATAATGGAGGTTAATCAACTCCTCTATTTTGTGAGGCCCTGAGAGAAACGTGTGAAGGTTGATTGGTTCCCCTCTCCATGAGAGGCCAATCAGAAAGTATATCTCTTCAGTCGTTGGAGTCAATGATTGTCCCTCAAGCATGAATTCCTCAACATCTGGGTGCCAGTAATCAATCAAGGCATTTAGCAGCTTGGTTTGTGCCTGCATAAAAGAAGACTGGAAGAACTTGAACAACCCGTATTGAGTTAATATAGCAACAACATTAGGGTCATCTGAGACCACAGAGCAAATCCCTCATGCTCTCTCTCTCCCTCCAGTGAACATACATCCTGCATTTGACAAATTTTAGGAGGGGTTAGATCTTGCATTTTTTTTTTCCTATGTTAGAGGGTATACGCGGGCTATATTGTGGATAGTCGTGTATGCCCGCGTGCAATATTTTCTCTGCACGCAGGCATACACTAATTTTCCTAGGAAATCCCACGTATACGTAGGGCCGACCTTTGTAAAGGTCAGCGCCCCCCAAAAAACAAAAACAAATGCATAAATAAAGAATTGAAATGCAAGAGGGGGGAGTATGTACTCGTTTGGTCCAATCAGAAGCTCGTTCCATCCACTGTAGCTCCTGGAATTAGTTCTTTTGGCAAAGGGGTGTTTTTGGCTCCATAGTCAATAATGAGCTGCCAACTTCTATTTATAGACTTTTGGCCCCTTTTTGTCATTTTTTGAACCCTTTTGTCATTTTTTCTAAACTAAAAATCATTTAGCATGGTTCAGGAGTTTCTTATGGATTGTCATGATAAGTGTTACTTTGGGTATTGGGAAACTTTTTGGAAATTTTGGGTCATTTTTAAGGTCTTGTGGTAAAAAGTCATTTTTCCAACTTGTTGCATTTAAGAAAGGATTCCACATCCACTTTCTGCATCTTGTTGTCTTTTTCACTTTTCCATAGGATCGATCCCACCGAATTGCAACACGAAACCATCATAGCTTCTATAGAAGTGTCGTAATTTAGTGGTAGAGCCTACCCCTTCATGGATGCCCTAGGTAGATCCTGCTTGCATTATTAGTGTCCATGCTATCATTAATGACTATAGGCTCGGGAGTCCTTGTTAGTTATGTCTTGATTACGAGTTATAGGCCTCATTTACATGATTCATCATCACTTTTGACCTCACCCTCAAGGCTCCCAAACAGTAACAAGTCATCTTTTAAGCCCTTTTCAGACCCTCTAAACATGAAAAGATTGTCGATCGACCTTGTTGCCCTTCACGCTCGTTAAACTGAAATTTGAAGGCACGTCTGTCTGGCGGTAGTTTACCCCTTTTTCAGTCCAGATGGTCAACTATATGAACAAAGGTATACTCTAGGAGCCTCGGTTCTCTAGAAGAGTATTCTCAGGTATGATTTTAATCCTTTTTCGGGCCTGAGGGACTAAAATTACGAAAAAGGAACCCCCATGGATTCCATAGTTAAGCTCTTCTTAGACTCCCTAAAATTGAAAAGATTTTCGAGTGACATTGTTCCTTCACACTTGTTAAAATGGTCCAGAAGAACACCTATATGGAGTCCATAGTTAAGCTCTTTTCAGACTCCTTAAAAATGAAAAGATTACAGAGTGATCTTGTCATTGTTACACTCGTTAAAATGATTTTCAATAGACGTCTTTTCAGTGCTAGTTTACCCTTTTTTTGAGCCGACTAGACTACCTTCGAAAAAGGTACCTCAGTGGAGTCTTCTTTTATGTTTTTTCAGACTCTCTAAAAATGAAACATCGAAGGATGTTATCATTGTGTCTTGTTAACCGCACTTTCATTTCTACGTCTTTGGCCTAATGTTGGCTCCAGGTTGCTCTCAACTGAACCATCTGAAGCATGCCTTATAGTGCAATCCTTGTAGCACTTTTCCTTTGCATCTTGACACCTTGACCCCTGGAGGGATTTTTCCGAGTATGTCTTCTTGCTTTGAACATTAGTTTGGTCCTTGCACATAGAACTAGTATGTTTGCGACACTCATTCCTCCTTTATAATGTATCATTCTTTATTCTTTTTCAAGCTTTCAAAAATTATTTGAAAAAGACAAAAAAAAATCAAATATACCCCAAAAAGAGGAAGGGAAAAGTATTTTATTTTTATTGGCAGCACAATGAGTTGCCCTTGGACAAAGCACATCATTCTATTTGTTCGTCAAGATTTGGGATTTAATATGACCTTAGGAAGTTGTTCTTGCTACATAGAGTTGTGTCCTCCTCCATTTGGTTATTCTTCCAAACATATGGAGAGTTTTTGTTTCATCCTGCATCGTCAACTTATGTCAATGCCATGCTACCTGAGTCTCATCATTTGTCATGCTATTGTCCAAGGGAATTTTTTACCAACCCTGAGTCAGTCCTTCTGCAGTTTGTCTCTTGCCCTCATGCCCGGCCATCCCAAAACCCAATCAAGTCTTTGTTTCGAAATCATTGAAGCCCTCAGCCTGATCATCAAGATCCTCTAGCCCATTCCCGACGAGCCATCGAAGACCTCTGGGTAGTGAAGTCGTACACCCATATTACACTCCTACCCGAGTTGTGAAGATTTTGAAGTTGTTGCTTGAGCTGTGAAGAATTCATCTCCAGCCATCAAGCCTTATCATCTTCTAGAAGATGGATACTATGCATGTATATCTTTTTGATTTCGAGATGTAGATCCGTTGTGTATTGCTCGCGGCTACACTTTATATAGTTATATGACATGGATCTGCAGTGTATTTGATTAGCAACCATGATTTTCTTTCATCCCAGGCATGGGTATGCCCGCCTCAATGAGACAATTGTTATTTTGCAGATGGCACTTCCCAAACTCTGGTCCCTGGGCTCTCTTGTTTCGTATGATTGGTGAAGATTGATAATGTATTTTGGCCATCGGATGCTCTTTTGACCTCACACATTAGGGGGCATTTGTTATAACCCTATGTTGCACCAGATATGCTTACTTGGCATCAGGCCATCTCATGTTACATCTTTTTCCAAGCCACTACTGAAACAACTTCTTAAAAACACCCTTGTTGAAGGCATACGCACCCTACTCCACTACTGCATGCGTGTATATGCTAGCTGGCCCACTATGGCCCATGTATACCTACAAAAGCATAAAAAATGGAAAGTTGGTAATGGAACACACAGTTTCAGGTAAGTTACCTAAACTATTTGACTACCCATAACCAGTCACTCAACCAAATAGCTAGCCCTTTCTAGCCTATAAAAGAAGGGGTAGGGGTCCTATCCAAGAAGAGAAAAATAAGAGTAAAAAAACTCTACCCAAGTTTACAGTCTCCTTGTCCCAACCTTTTTCAACTATTGTGTGAAGAGGAGCATATACAAAAGTAGTTGGAGTACAGTTGAAGAGGAGCCCAGGACCAGATTCAAGGAGCAGTGATCGATCTCACTATTGTAAGGTATTCTTATGAGATTAATAAAGAAGTACTTTTCTTGTCCTGCCATATGAGATTGTTAATGATTAATATTGATTATATTTTGATAGAATCTCTAACCCATTAGTTATTAGATCAAATACATGTTTGGGAGTTTTTTGTTTGTTTGTTTGTAAATGCAGGTCGGCATTAGGAGGAGATTTGCGGTCAAAGAACGACCGAACGATAAAGGATCTACATCAAACATGGAAACTAAGGTATATTAACTTGATCTCTTAACCTTGTATTTACATATGAATAGTGGGGTTATGATGGGGATGATGGTAAGAAGTAGGATACTTTAGGTCATTTTTGCCTGCATGATAAAACCCTTAATGCTAGTCCGTAGGGGGATTTCCCACCCACAAAAGCTATAAAATGGGTTCGTACCTAAGGCATATGAGCTGTTGTCATAGGATGATGCAAGTGTGCATGATGGATTGGATACATATCCTATATGTTGGGTAACAAAGATACCTATCCAAAGTTACAAACGGGCGACATGGGGATGAAAACTGCAAGAATCCTTGGATAAAACTACCAAAACCAACTCCATCCACTGTCATATTAGTCCATTAGGCCAAAATGTTGTAGGAAACTATGTAAAGTGGGTAAAAGTTTTCTATAAATAGTAAAAAAAAAAAAAAATTACTATACTATTTGTATTTTTTACCCAAATAGTGGATTTTGGACCAAATTGACTCCAAATTTCAACTGTTGTTTGCGGGAGATACGAGCGTTGGAATCAACGACTATCTGGACCGGGTAATTCATCTTTATCTCTTGTTTCTTTTCAGTGGATTAAACTTTGTAATTAGGCCTCCTTTTTTAAGTTATTTAAGGCACAACTTCAAAACTAAGGTGTATGCGAGCTACAATTTATCGAGTCACGTATACGCATACTTATACATGAATGTTTGAAAAACAACCAATGTATAAGAATCCCTATACGTGACTGTGTACACTATAGCTCACATACTTGTCCGTGGATAAGGTTTTTTACATGTTGCTAACTCAGAAAAGGGTTTGAATCTTGCAGGATGGTGCTAGAGTGGAGAGAAAGAGAGCATGAAGAGGTGGATTCTATAGTGGAGAGAGATCCACGGGCCCAAATGGCCTCAAAAATATGTGGGCTATACAATTTTTGGGCTCTCAAAGGTATTAGGGCTCAAGTGATACTGCTTCATTTGCTTGTGAACAATTGGGATCCGGATAGTGAGACCTTCAACCTTGATGGACAACCATTAAGGAATGAAGTTGAGGAAATCTATTTCTTGACGGGATTGTCACGTCGGGGTGAGGTGGCCAGCCTCAAAGCTCGGGGAGCTGGGAGCAACATGAATATAGAGGATTACATAGCCACTCACTACATTGTAGCGATCACGAAGGTAGGGAGCCAACTCCCAATCATAGCGATCAACAATCTGAGTCTCAAGATTGTTGTCCTGGTTTTGAGACAGATCAGAGGGTCACCCTATTTGCATCAGGAATCGAGGCCACTTATGTTCTATTAAGTGGATTTCATATGACCCATAGTTTACGACTGGTGCACCTCATTGCTGACCAATATGAAGAGCCAATTTACAGACTTCAAACTGGGTAGAAAGAGGAACTTCAGGTTCTTGTCTATTCTTTGTAGTTTTTTCTTCGAACAGGTTCCAGGTTTGGGTCCTAGAGTTGAAACTATTCCATGTGGACCTCGCGGTCCATCCATGGCATGGAGGACTGAGGTTATGAGGCAGTAGGGGGTGGTGTGGTTCCAACACCCTACAACGATGACTTTTTCTTCTGGTGGAGTCAGTAGGTGATGGCTCTGGATTACTAACCTTATGCAGGGATTGACTTCAGAGGAGATCCGTACATGTCGTTACCACCAAGTTCTGCCTAAGGATACATAGGTAAATCAAATTTTTTTGAATATTTCATTTTTTTGTATTTTTTTATAAGAAAACAAAAACAATTTTGGATTATGTCAAGTACTAACAAAACATGTATGTGATGCATATTGGATTACTGAGAGAGGGGGTGAATCAATAATATAGCAATTCAATCCTTTTTAACCACAAAATTCAAGTGTTATATCAATCTAGCATTATCATCCAATAGTTGCAGAGTAAATAAAAAATGAACAAATGAGAAATCATACACAGTACACCAGTGTTTTATGTGGAAATCCAAAGCAGGAGAAAACCAAAGAATGTTTTTTCTTATATGTCTTTAATAATTACATTCATTGGAAGCACCAACTTCCTTTTTTTTCCAGCTACAACTGGAAGGAGGCTCCAACCCACTAGTTTCTCATGCTACAACCTGAGGGAAGCTCCAACTCCCCATTTCTCTAGCTACAACCAGAAGGAGGCTCCAACCCCCTATTTTATCAGGCTACAACCTGAAGGAAGCTCCAACTCCCCAATTCTTTGGTTACAATCAAAAGGAGGCTACAACCTCCTATGTTCTCTAGCTACAACCGAAAGGTGGCTACAACCACCTTTCCTTGCCCCGTCCAACTGCCCTAACATAGAAGTAGAATGATGTAACTACTGTCACATTATCACTTTGAGATATATTGTTGTAAACTTGTACCAATCAACATGCACGAAACAACCTGTAGTCAACCTGTACCATAAACAACTGTATCAACCATGCACCAACCTGTACCAAACAACCTGTAATCTAAATGTACCATAAACAAGTGCATCAACCATGAACCAACCTCTACCTCAACCTATACCATCAACGAGTGCATCGACCATGCATCAAATACACATAAATTATGACTCATCAAGATGTACCAACATCATCAACTATACACCTATTGGCCCTTGGTTATGGAAGGAAGCAAAGATCAAGCAAGAAGAGGTAAAAGGAAAAATTCGCGGGAGACACAGTAACTATCACTGGGTCGAAGTGAGAAAAAGAGAAGAAAAGATGGAGCAAAGTACGAAAAAGAAAGTCATTGGATGAGGAGATCAGGGATGACAGATCAGCAAGGGAAAAGGATCATGGACAACCCAACAAGTAGAAAAATCCACTGTTAGATGCTTTGGAGCACTGCGTGACGAGAAAGGGAAGATAGTCTGGTGAAGCCCAGGAAATGAAGGTCAAGTTGACCTAGTGTTTTAGACACCTAGGGTTTTGGTATTTAGGTTTTTTACACCTAGGTTTCGGCCTAAGGCTGTTGGTGAGTGATTATAATGTATAAATAGAGGTCGAGAGGACCTAGGTTGGGTCGGTACTAGAGTTTGTCGTATTATGTTGATTGTTAATCATCATTTGGGAGACAATATTGTTGTATTGTGAGAAAGAAGGGTTGAGAGTGAGAGCCTTCTGGTGTTGTAAGGTCTTCAGCTGGGTGCAAAGATCATTCCTGCAGCTGGGTGCACATGAAGGGGAGAGAAAGAGAGAAGAAGAAGAAGATCTGCTAACAGAGAGTGCAGATAAGAACTGCAGATAACAATATATCATAAGCACGATTTTGTGGACGTAGCCCCAGGGTGGGGGTGAACCACGTAGATCTTGTGTTGAGTGTGTGATTGATGCTTTGATCTTGTTATTGTTATACTGTTATTTGCATTGTTGTAGTAGATTAGATCTATAATTGTGCGGAGTAGATCTAGCTGGATAGGTGATATATGTATGTTGTGTTAATCTTAGAGTATATCCACTTGATATTCCCTTGGTTGTAGACATCTATGTCCTGCAACCCCCTCATAGTTGCTTCAGGTGAGACTGCATCTGCTTCGCAGGTGTTATCGAAAGGGCCAGTAGCTAAGGCTTGTTGGTGCACTCTTGGAGTGAACCTTGGGTCTACCCCTGTGCTAACAAAACCTCATGTATGTGCCAACTCATCAACTACTTGCCTCTACCATGTACCCAACATGCACCTCAAACCAAAATCCCTCATCAGTTTCATCATCCAAATATGATTTGTAACTCTGTAACAAACCTGGTGTATCTGATCACATGCCTGCAAACCTTCCTTAACTTTAACAACAAGAGACTATCATTTTCATCAAACTTTACTTTAGTCTCACATGAGTAATTTTGGATTAGTCAACAACCCTAACTTGCAATAATCATAACTATGTACCTGTAATGAATAAAGATCTGAAAATGCTACACAATGTTCTTCAATTTTTTTTATGCAATTCCTCCAGATTTCACTACTTGGAACTTCTCAGAAAAGAAGTTATAGAAAAAAAGGCATACCTTATTGAATTTTGTCTTATTCTAGAGAGTGAACTTGTAGAGCGTGCCCCGCACAGAATATTCTATGTATGGATCTAAAAATTGTACACTAAATACTATAAACTGTACTCTAACCAATTCATTTTGTCTTACTTAATTTTGATCTGTTATGAAGAAGTTATGACATTTTTTCCTGAAACACCTATTTTAGACTAGTTTTAGGACTAGCCACAAACCCTATTTTCCACGGAGTGTAACTCCAAAAGTACAACAAACCACAAGATGAAATTTTTATCAAAACTAATTGGATAGGTTTCCTCAATGGCATCCCAATTTCGTGGTCTAAATCATTTTAGACAAAAACGTTATTGCAAAAATGATGAGCTGACTTGTAAATAACATACCTTAGAAAACATCATCAAAAGAATTTATCCTCCATTGAATTTTGGTCTTCTTTACTTCACCTTCCCTCTCAAATTCGCCTTAGATATCCTTTGGTTACCTTAGTGACTTGTAAATATTCATCATGCTCAAGTGTGATTAAAATGAGAGATCCTTGCCTTTTATTTATACTTTCATGTAGCTTCCTCAAGGGGTTACCTTTTAACCATCTTAACCCACTTTCTTTATTTTAGGTTTAACCCACCTCTAACCACTTGTCCACTTAGTAATTTATCCATTAAATTTATTATTTAAATAATTTATTTTGTATCCACATTGACTTATAGTAGACTCATCAATTTACTTTATTATTTACCTTCTAAAATCTCTTAAACCACTTTCATTATTTTAGGGCTAACCCACTTCTAACCACTTGTCCACTTAGTAATTTCTTCATTAAATTTATTATTTAAATAATTTCTTCTTTGCAACCACTTTGACTATTTTGACCTTTTCGGGCTTCTAGATGACTCATGAGGGTTCTCTAACTTCACATGGCCATAACTCTCTAATTGTGAGGAGTTATGTGACACTCCACATACCACCGGAAATGGAATGACATCTAATATCCATCCAGAATATTCTTACCTTCAAATATATTAAAAATCATACCATTATACATCAAACAAACTTGGGTCCATTACCCAAACCTTTGTGCTACCGGAATTCACTATCGGAATTTCTTCAAGGGTTGACATAGTTTACAAAAAAACCAAATAAACAACAATCCCCCCCTTTGGAATTGATGGCAACATTCTGATGCAATACTAAAGGCATATCACTCATGCTCTATGCTCTTTCTCCAAGAATTTACCTTTGCATATGATAAATCTCTCCCCCTTTGTCATCAATGGAAAAAGTATCTTACCATCAGGAGTTTCTTCCCCTAACTGAACTATCCTTGGGGATACTCCCCTTGACTGAACTCTTCCTGAAACTGATCTCCCGACCTGAACTGTCCTCTTTATGGTGCTTCCTCATGTATATCTAAGACATATAAGATAATCATTCAAAATAATTCATTTTGGAGTAGAAATTACATCAAGTCTTTGGCAAAGATACTCAAAGGATTCTCTTGGAAGTGGTTTTGTAAATATGTCTACCACTTGTTCTTTTGTACCCACATATTCAAATCTGATGTTCTTCTTTGCAAATAGTTCTCGTAGAAAGTGATACTTGATTGGAATGTGCTTCGTATTGGAGTGCATCACCGAGTTCTTTGAGATATTGATGGTGCTTGTATTATCACAATAGATTGGAATGGGATCATCATACTCAACCTGTATATGTGTCAAAGTTTGTTTCATCCATAGAAACTGTGTATAACATGATGTTGTTGCAATATACTTTGCTTCGACTGTAGATAAGGATATTGATGATTATTTCTTTCTTAGCCATGATACTAAACACTCACCCAAGTAGAACGTTGCTCCACTAGCGTTTCGTTGGTCATCAATGCAACCTGCCCAATCTTCATCTGTGTAGGCAATAAGTGATAGATCCTTTCCTTTTGAATACCATGATCCAAACTCTTATGTTCCTTCAAGATATCTGAAAATCCTATTTGCTGCTAATACATGTGATTCCTTTGGTGCCGCTTGAAATTGTGCCACTTGTCCAAATGCCTGCATTACATCTGGTCTAGATGTTGTCACATATAGTAAGCTACCAATCATTGACTTGTATTACCTCTGGTTTGTAGACTTTGAATCATCATCTTTTCTCAACTTCCAACTGGTTTGCATATGAGTGGTAAAAGGTTTGCAATCTTCCATTCCGAACCTATTTAGCATTTCTCTAATTTATTTAGTTTGAGAAATAAAAATTCCTTGGTTGCTTTGACGTATATGAAGAACCGAAAAGAAGGATAGTTCTCCTAGTAATGACATTTCAAATTCATTTTGCATATCCTTTGCAAATTTTTGGCTTAACCTGTTATCATTGCTTCCAAAAATCATATTATCAGCATAAACTCCAATTAATAAAATACTATCTTAAGTTACCTTGATGTATTGGTTGTTGTCTGCACTTCCTTTTCTGAACCCTTCCTGTTGTAGATATTTATCTAGTCTAGAGTACCATGCTCTACGAGCCTATTTTAGACCATACAAGGCCTTCTTCAATTTGATTTTAGGGGCTAAATTTTGCTCATGGGCTAATTTTCCATTGTTTTTCCAAAAACAAGATTCTCTATTTTAAAAATGATTCGCCCAAATTGTATAGGATAAAATTATTTTACCTTAAAAATCGCCAAAATTTTATAAAAAATATATAAAATAATTAGAAATTTGAATATTTAAAAAAAAAATATCGCCAAACATTTATAGTTGACATATGAAGGATTAGTAATATTCGCCAAGGTTTCTACATTTTAAAATAAATTTCGATCCTTAAAATCATCCCTGCACATAATATGTGTTCTTTGACAACTGAAATCCTTTTGGTTGTTCGATGTAGACTTCTTCTTCAAGTTCCCCATTCAGAAAAACGGATTTCACGTCCTTATAATAAACTTTAATATTCTTCTTCCTTTAATTCTCATCCACCTGTTTCATCAATTATTACATTGATTCTTTCCACAACTTTGTTCAACCTCAGTTTGTAACACTTGTATGCTTCCTTGTACTTTAGTAACCAACAAGTACTCATTTTTCCACATGAGATTCAAACTTTGCCATTCTGTCATCTTCTCTTTTGATTTAGCATTTGCTTCCAAATACTCTGAAGTGGTTCACATTTGTTGGTATTTCTTTCCATAGCTCATAGGAAGTTTTTTCATTATTGTTTATGAGCATTACTCTATTTTGAATGTGAAATGTTGTATGCACCGAATGTGTCCAAAAAATATCTGTCAATTCAGAATCCATTAGCATTGTTCAGGCCATTTTCTATGTAATTAACATCCATAATGTTCCTTTGTCTCTGAACCACTCTCTGAACCAATCTATGAATCCATGCTCTCATCCACTCTCATATATCTGTCCAAACCTGCTAAGTGTTCTTACGAATCCATCTATGTCCATACTGTCCAAGACTCTACTGCACAACTGTCCATAATGCTGACCCATTTATCACTATACTATCATGAAGTCTTCACTGCTACCACTGATTTTACTTCTGCTAACTGACTGCTCTGGATCTATCTTCTCAAACTCTACAAGCTACTCAAAGGATGGTTCTTTTGTCTATCACAGCTATCGCATAGACTCCCCTTGTCTAATATTCATATTACCTAGGAGTCTCTAAGTCGGATGGCTCAAAACAATTCCTTCTCTGTTGTGTATTCATCATCATATTCATTGGTAGATTCATCATCTCTCTCAGTTATGAATTCTTTCTTTCTGTCTTTGGATTCATCTTTCACTACAGTGCCTGAAAGTACAATCTCTTGAACCTGTTCCTTATTTACCCGTCCTTATTTTCTTTCAGTTACTTTCCAAACCTCTTTGTATCTGACATCTTTCTTTTTCTTTGTAGAATTTTCTTCATCTCGTTTTGTTGCCAATCTTGCGATCTCTGGGACATGGTATTTGTTCACCTATTCTTCATGTTTTCTTATCCATACTTTCTTGTATCTAATATCGATGTTCTCTTTCATGGACGTATCGATCATGCTTCTACAATCACTAGTTATGTGTCCATAGTTATGAAATTTGTAACATTCAATGTTACATGGGGCCACATAGGCATTTCTTTCTTGAACATTTCTTTTATAATCCCTGCAATCTGCAACCTTATGTCCAAAATTAGTGCAATAAAAACAATGACCATAAAATAAATTTTCATACATGGGAGTGAATGATTTTCTTTATGGTGTATTCCTTTTGAATTTCTTCCTTGACTGATCATGATCATGATTGAAGCTTCTTTATGGCTTGAACATGGATGGTCTTCTTGAAGATGTATCTTCAATAGTTTTCTTATATTATGGTTGACCATGATTCTTTCCTTTTAGTACTGATGCATAACTCTTTCCATTTTCTTCATTCTTCTTTTCTAGCAACCTTGAGTGCTTCTCTTCATTCTCTATAACTGATGTGGATGTTTCTGTCTCTTCAAATTTCTTGTTGAGCTTGACGATTTTACTTCTCAATGTGACAACTTCTTCTTCAAGCTTCTCAACCTCTTCTTCTTTCTTCATTATCTGATACTTCATGACTTCTTCTGTTCTTTTCTCTTCTTCAAGCTGAATTTTTAACGTGATTATTTCTTCTTCAAGTCCTTTCTCTTCTTGACCAAACTCTGCCTCAAGCTGATTTAGATCGTTAGTTATTTCCTTAAGATGATATGTCAATATATTTTCTCTCATTTCTGCTTCTTCTTTCTGTGCTGCTATGTTGGCTTCCAAATACTACTTTGGATATTCAAGATTTTCTTCGATCTTTCTGGCTTCTTCTATCTGAGTTCTTAAGTTCTCGATGACCTGTTGGGATTCTTAAAAAATGTGAACACTTTCCTTTTGTTTCATCAATTATTTCTTGAGTGACTTTTTTTCTTCTCTTAGTTCATCTAAAGCACTAATCAATTCTGCTTCATAATTGTCTTCCTTTTCAATTAGTTTTTCTGTCTCATTTCCTTCATGGCATTCTATTTCAAGATGTCCATGTTTTCACAATTAAAGAAAAACAACATACCTATGGTGATTATGTACTCTTCATCTTCTGAATTTGTTTGACATGGTGAGCATAATTCTTCTTGATTTGTATCTGCATCTTCTTTGGCATTTTTTGAATATGCGATGGGTGAAGAATATATGTCATGTAACTTATCCCAAATTTCTTTGGCTAATGAACATTTACTAGCCTTTTCTCTTACCGGATTAGGTAATCCTTGCTAGATGAAATCCATTGTTATTTTATTATTCTTCTTCAATTCCTTCTTGGCTGCAGTCTTTGCCCTTTTTGAATTATCATATCCTGTAACAACCGATTGCCAAATATAATGTCCATGTTCCTGTAAAATTACTTTCGTCCTTCTGCTCCAAATCTCATAATTTAAACCATTCTGACCATTAAACATTGATACTCCATTCTCATAATAATCCATGATCTTCTTCCAGTGATTAAACTATTTCCTGAAGGAACCGACTCTGATACCAATTATTGGATTACTGAGAGGGGGGGTGAATCAGTTATAGATCAATTCAATTATTTTTAAATACAAAATGCAAGTGTTATATCAATGTAAAATTATCATCCAATAGTTGCAGAGTAAATAAACAATGAAAAAATGAGAAATCATACACATACATAGTACACTAGTGTTTTACATGGAAACCCAAAGTGGGAGAAAACCACAAAATGTTTTTTCTTATATGTCTTTAAGAATTACATTCATTGGAAGTACCAACTTCCTTTGTTTTCCAACTGTAATTGGAAGGAGGCTCCAACCCCCTAATTTCTGAGGCTACAACATGAGGGAATATCCAACTCCCCAATTCTCTAGTTAGAACCATAAGGAGACTCCAACCCCCTATTTTCTCAGGCTACAACCTGAAGGAAGCTCCAAATCCAAAATTCTTTGGATACAACCAAAAGGAGGCTACAACATCCTATGTTCTCCGGCTACAACCAAAAGGTGGCTACAACCACCTATCCTTTCCCCGTCCAACCGCCCGGACATAGAAGTAGAACGATTGAACCACTGTCACACTATCACTATGAGATATATTCTTGTAAACCTATACCAAACAACCTGCACAAAACAACCTGTAGTCAAACTGTACCATAAACAAGTGCATTAACCATGCACCAACCTGTACCAAACAACCTGTAATCAGCCTGTACCATAAACAAGTGCATCAACCATGCACCAACCTGTACCTTAGCCTGTACCATTAATGAGTGAATCAACCATGCACCAAATATATACCAGTCATGCATCAAATACACATAAACTATGACTCATCAATATGTACCAACATCATCAACTATACACCTCGTGTATGTGCCAACTCATCAACTACTTGTCTCAACCATGTACCCAACATGTACCTCAGCCAAAATCCCTCATCAATTTCATCATCCAAATCTGATTTGTAACTCTGTAACATACCTGGCTTATATGATCACATGCTTGCAAACCTTCCTTAACTTTAACAACAAGAGGCTACCATTTTCATCAAACTTTACTTTAGTCACACATGAGTAATTTTGGATTAGTCAAAAACCCTAACTTGAAATAATCGTAACTATGTACCTTTAATGCATAAAGATCTTAAATTGGTACAAAATGCTCTTCAGTGTCTTTTATGCAATTCCTCCATATTTTAGTACTTGGAACTTCTCAGAAAAGGAGTTATAGGAAAAATGGCATATATTATTGAATTCTGGCTTATTCTAGAGAGTCAACTTGTAGAGAATGCCCCATATGGAATATTTGTTGTATGGATCTGAAAATTGTAAAAAGAATACTACAAAATGTACTCTAACCAATGCATTTTTTCTTACTGAATTTGGATCTGATATGAAGAAGTTTTGACATTTTTACCCGAAACACCTGTTTTAGACTAGTTTCAGGACTAGCCACAAACCTTATTTTCCACGGAGTGTAACTTCAAAAATACAATGACCTAGATATTTTTCCTCAATGGCCTCTATATTTCTCCATTTAAATCATTCTAGAAAACAATTTATTGCGAAAATGGTGAGATGACCTGTAAATAACATACCTTAGAAAGCATCATCAAAAGAATTTATCCTCTCTTGAATTTCGGCCTTCTTGACTTCACCTTCCCTCTGAAATTTGCCTTAGATACCCTTTGGTTACCCCAGTCACTTGTAGATATTCAATATTCTCAAGTGTGATTAAAATGAGAGAGCCTTTCCTCTTATTTATACTTTCATGTAGCTTCCTCAAGAGTTTACCTTTTAACCATCTTAACCCACTTTCCTTATTTTAGGGTTAACCCACTTCTAACCACTTGTCCACTTAGTAATTTATCCATTAAATTTATTATTTAAATAATTTATTTTGTATCCACTTTGACTTATAGTACACTCATCACTTCACTTTATTATTTAACTTCTAAAATCTCTTAAACCACTTTCCTTATTTTAGGGCTAACCCACTTCTAACCACTTGTCCACTTAGTAATTTCTCCATTAACTTTTTATTTAAATAATTTATTTTGTATCCACTTTGAATTATAGTACACTCATCACTTCACTTTATTATTTAAATAATTTCTTCTTTGCAACCACTTTGACTACTTTGACCTTCTGGGGCTTCCAGATGACTCGTGAGGGTTCTCCAACTTTACATAGCCATAACTCTCTAACAGTGAGGAGTTATGTGACATTACACATACCACTGGAAATGGAATGACATGTAATATACATCAAAAATAGTCTTAACTTCAAATATATTAAAACTCATACCATTATATATCAAACAAACTTGGGTCCATTACCCAAACCTTTGTGCTACTAAAATTCGCTACCAGACTTCTTCAAGGGTTGACATCAATGAAAACCAACCTAAATAAATAACAACACAGACGTAGGTCCAAGATGTCTAGAAGGACTTCCACGACATCGATGAAGGCACTGAGGAGATGAGGCAGTGGGAGGGGACGTTGATAGAGTGATTCAAAACGTGCAGGGAAACCTGTCTCATTTGACACATAGTATTGCCATGGTTCAGGTGGAGGATCTGCTAGAGGCTATGTAGCAATAGGTGGTAGGTGTTACACATTATTTTCGTCATCCCTATGACCGTTAATGATGTAAAACTATCTGTTGCCTTCAGAGGGGTCAGTGACCTGAGTTCTTGAAGAGAGAAGGGAGAAGAACTTTTCCTGAGAAAAGAAGTTGCATTTTCCCTTGTAAAAACCCTATAAAAAGGAAGTTCACAGGTTGCTCTATAGGCAGGGTGCGAGAATGCCTGATTCTCGTAGGTTGCACCACAACTAGGGTGCGAGATGTTCACAGGTTGCTCTATAGGTAGGGTGTGAGAATGCCTACATGTGGGAAAAACAAGCGTTTTCTCGAATCTTCTAGAAGGAGAAACTTCTATGGTGAGGTGGCATCTGAATGGTTTGGATCTTACTCGCTTTCATGATTTAGTGGGATCATCCTAACCTCCTCACCTTATCCTCTTCAACTTATAAAAGGAGAGGAGTTCTCATGGAGAAAGTTAGCTTTTGAGATTTGGTTAGCTTTGGAGCTTTTGGGATTAGCTTGGATTGGATTGAGTTTTGGAGATTTTTAGCGTGGCTAGATGAGCCACTTTGTCAAGATAGATTGTGAATATTATCATATCTGTTCTCTCAGAATTCTTGGAGTGAAAGTGTGTGGGGATTAAAGGACAGTTGGAAGGGACCTTACAACATCAAGGCCATGGTTGTAATCTCTCTTTCACATTTAATATGATACAATAATATGATTCTTTCCTATAAAGCTTGTTGTGTTTTATTGTATGATTCCTTGATCACATACATAGGTTTATATTGAGTTTATGTTATTGCTATCACTTTGGTTGGTTGCGTTCTTTTGCATGATCATCATTGTATGAGCATTGAAATGGAGCTAGGATGTAAATGGTGAGAGGAAGCGACATTTAAATGGTATGTCACCCATCCCTCTTTGGTTAGTAAATTCAATATTTAAAACTTAAGGAAAGCGTCATGTTCTGGTGTGTTTTGTTGTAGATCTAGGTGGATCTAGGGAGATCAGTTAGTGTCCGCACCTACCGATTTGTCCGATAACAAAATTGGCAACTCCATTGGGGAACGGATTGTTTCCTAGTTAGTCTAGTTTCCCTCGCTTTGATTGCTTGTTTTCTAGTCTCTGATTCTATGGGAGATCCATCCAGACTCTTTGGATCTGAAAGTTCACTCAAATTTAGTCCTTTTTCAAATTTTTTCTTGTTTACAGGAATTCTCACACTGTACCCTTTAGTGGCCTACGAGAAACACCTGAGTTCGCACCCTGGTGTTAAGTCCAGTGCGAACCCCTCGTAGTCAACCTTTGTTCAGCCTACGAGAATCTTTGATTCTCGCACTGTAATACACTGCCAGCCTATGAACTTGTTTGTAAAAATTTTTGGATTGGGTCTTGTCATTTTTTGATGCCCAGTTTTGCTTTAAACAGCTGGATTGAACTTTTGGAGCCGACATTCATCTGTTTATAGTCTTCTTGAGTTGCTTTTAGCCATCTTTTCTTTGTTTGGTTTTGAAGGATTAGTCTCTTGCTTTGAGTGTCTTTCAATTACAAAGCATGTGTTTTCTTTAGAATTGTTTAGGGAAAGATCAAATTTCTTCTGAATAGTTCGCTTTAAACGAAAACTTTTAGTTTGGGTTTCTTTTTTTTAAGAAAGTTCATTATTGTTTTTAGTGAAATTTTTTATTTGGGGCATCCTTGCATTTGAAGTAGAGAAATTGCATGATTCTTGGCATTTTTTATCTTAAATTATGAAAAGATTTCCCCCTCATGGCCGGGGGGGGGCATGAATCGTGCATTGGTGTTCAGTACCTTTTTCTCATTTCTTGAGAATCTTGATATTGATGAGTTTAATATATTTTGGGACATCGTGCATATGGGAATGATAAATGTTTTCTTCTTCTCGTAGCATAGCTTTCATCGAAATGAAAATATTACATCTTCATATCTTTGCATAATTTTTGAGTCGGTCAAAACACCATATTGTTCACGCCATTTTCCTCTTGAGTAACAACAGCCATAAAATAAAGTGCTTATAAAAACTGATTAGATATTTTTTATCTTTTCTACGTAGCAAACCTACATTAGATTAGTCGTAGGGCTTTGGAAGAGGTGTGAAAGATAACTTTCCAAAGCTGCAAACAAACATAGTATCTTGTGATAGGGAGAGTTAAATCCACTTACTACATTTTGTTCTGGGAAGCCCTTCTAACACAAGGGTCAATCACGAGGTCGCATTGAGACTAGCAGAGTTACTCACCCTGCTTTGTTGGTCTTGGTGTAGAGATTACGTGTATTATGGGGGTCACTTGAGAGGTATACCCACAATGATGAGTGGAAGCCTTTCAAGTTGATTTCAGGCTAGATACCCTGCCCTTGCACGTGGATCGGACTGTTGACTATTTCCCTAGGCATCACTATAGTGATTGGTAACCTTAGTGGCCTATCTCTCTAGGTTATTTACACGAGGTGACTGTGGAGGGGCAAGTCTTCACGGTACCTGGAATTGACGTTGGCCAAACTCACTTGGGCTCCTTGGAGGGTATACCCACGATTATGTGTGGGAGCTTGCACCAGGGTGTAAGTCCATTAAGCAGGTTGTCGACGTAACTTTTCCACCCACTCTATCTCAGCCCCTTCTTACTTTGTTCCCACGATGTTGGATTTCATCACCAACTAGTGTGCTCATTGTAAGAAGGTTTTGTTTGTTTGCTTGCTTCCTAGATTTTAAACATGTGTTGTTTGTTTTCCCTAGAAGACTCTAGGTTGGATTTATTTAATGGCGTCAGTTCCTGGAATGACCAATGAAGGAACCCCTAGTCCAGGGGGACCTTTTGTTTTTCCTTCTTATGGAAACATTGGTCCTCCTCACATCGCTACTTTGAGCCTTCCAGGTCTCACTATTGGATTACCGGTATGGTTGTTTTCCACTCAGGTAATCCCGAATGTAGTTAGTGCTTTAGTCACAAGAACTTCCCACCATGAGAATCAACCTCATGTTGACCCTTCACCTTCTTCACCAGTAATGTATTCTTTGTCTTCTTCGCTTGCAAGGTTGCCTTTCGTTTCATCTTCTTCATCAAGTGAAAGTTCTGAAACTAGTAACCCGATGAATAAGAAGAAGAAGAAAAGGAAGATTAAGAAGAAGAAAGATAAACAAGGATCAAAACCTCCAACCACTGTCAAACATGTTGGAAAACAATCAGTTACTGTTAATCGTGCTAGGAGTGTTGATGATGTCAAGATCACCCAGACAACTCGTAAGCCCAAGTACCCTTGCAGGCTTTGTAAGGGTAGCCATCTTCTTAAGGATTTCCCTGGTATATCCAAGGTTATAGAAGCATGGTCTACATCTCCTTTCCAGTCCATGTCGTCATCCTCTGAACAACATGTTGACGACCCCCCGTCAACCAGTCATGATACAGTTGGGAAGAAGAAAAGTAGAGTCAAGTTCTTGTGTATGTTATACAAAGGGAGTCATCTCAATCACCTTTGTTCTCGTATGGACGAAGCCTCGAAATTACTGGAAGACATGACTGTTTCAGAGCCTCAACTTCCAGCTGCTTATCGCAAGATTTCTCTCAACCCACCTGTAGTTGATGGAATGATCACTCTGATCCCTTCACCAGTCAATCTGGTTGATCATGTCGTCAATCTGGTCATGTCCTTAGTTGAACCAGTTGACAAAGTGGTTGATCCGATACCATCCTCGGTCAATCCTGCTCTCCCCTCAGAGAGTGAAACTAAAGTGGTTGATCTGATCCCATCCTCGATCGATCCCCCTCTCCCGTTAGAGAGTGTCACCCAAGTGGTCGATCTGTTTCCACCTATCGACCCCATTCTCCCCTTGGAGATTGAAACCCAAGTGGTCGATATGATCTCTCGATCGGTCGATCCTACTCTACCGCTAGAGAGTAAACCTGATACTGCCCATGTTTTTCTTGTTGATACAGAATCTACCATGTTGGGGGCTATTCCTCCTTCTCCCATAGGACCCCCTCCAAGTAATGGGGCCATCCGTTTTGATTGGGGTGTGCTAACTGGACCTCATCTTCCCTCTTACATTCCTTTCCAGATTACAGTACAGTTTTGTGGTCGAGACGTTCCTCAAACATTGATAGATGAAGGTTCATCTGTTAGTATTTTGTCCTCTATTACTTGGAAAGCTTTGGGTTGTCCTCCACTTGCATTGGTTACACAGAATCTGTTAGCTTTTAACAGAAGAACTAGTCAACCTTTAGGGACCCTTCCTCAGTTTCTTGTAACTTTGGGAGGGAAAACTATATTCATTGATGTCATAGTAGTCCAAGACCCCTTGGATTTTTCTTTACTCCTTGGGCAGGATTATGTCTATGCCATGAAAGCTATTGTGTCTGCTCTTTTTTCATGTGATATATTTCCCTCACGATGGATGAGTTGTGACTGTTGATCAACTTTCATTCATTGACCCCACCTGGATTGCCTCCCTGAATGGTTCTTATATGCAGACGGTATCGCCCCCGCCATAGGTCAATTATGTGGCGTTGTCGCCCATGGCTTCAACTTCTAATGACTTAGATCTAGTAGTTGACGTGGTGATCTCTTCGATAGGGTTGTTAGAGCCTGATCTCCTTACTCCTATAGCGACCCTCGACATGGTGTCCTTCTAGAGTGTGTTTCTTTCGTCAAATGAAGACCTCTTGGAAGCCATGACCGAGTTTTTTCCCTTCACATGGTCTCCTTCTGGAGCATTGTCCTCTTGGAATCCATGATCAAGAAGGTTTCGAGGATAGTTTTTGCATCTCTGAGGCAACCTCGTTAAAAAATGAAACAGAGTTCTAGGAGCATAGTTTTTTTATTTCAAGCTCGTTAAAAAATGAAACCACTCTCGAGGATAGTTTTTGCGTCTCTGTAACAACCTCGTTAAAAAATGAAACAGAGGTTTTGAGGATAGTTTTTTCATCTCTGAGGCAACCCCGTTAAAAAATGAAACAGAGGTCTTTGAGCATAGTTTTCTAATTTCAATCTCGTTAAAAAATGAAACCACTTACAGGGATAGTTTTTTCATCTCTGTGGCAACCTTGTTAAAAAAAGAAACAGAGGTTACGAGCATAGTTCCTGTTCTATGTCAAGCTCGTTAAAAAATGAAATAGTTTCCCCCCCCCTCTATTTGAGTCAAGTCCTTCATCTAGTATTTGAAGCTTCATTTCATTCTCCTTTGCAGTTGGATGAAACAAAACTTGGGGGGAAATACTCTCAGCCTCTAGACTTCATGCTGAAGTAGAGCCGCTAGCTTCTTAAGCTGGGGGCTAAGTACCAACCATCCATGTGTTATGCGTTGGGAAGTCGCAAGAATAGTTTTATATGGTTCAATATTGTGTAAAAATGAAACCACTTACCTCAAGCATAGTTCCCTCTGGTTCAAGCTTGCATAAAAATGAAACCAGGTCCAAGCATAGTTTTGTTTTATTTTAAAGCTTGCGTAAAAATAAAAACAATCCCGACCTTAGTCTTTGTTCTTTCTCATGCTCGTAAATACATGAGAATAAGTTACCGAGCTTAGTCTTTGTTCTTTCTCATTCTCGTAAATCAATGAGAATGTAACTAAGTATACTTTTATCACTTTTTCAGACTCGTAAAGGTTATACGAAAAAGGAACCCCCTGGAGTTCCCTTTAAGCTCTTTTCAGACTCTCTAAACATGAAAAGATTGTCGAGCGACCTTGTTCTTTTCACGCTCATTAAAGTATTTGAAGAAAACGTCTATTGAGCGATAATTTATCTCTTTTTCGGTCTCATTAGACTACTTTACAAAAAAGGAACTGAAAGAGTTCTCTTTTAAGTGTTTTTCCAGACTCTATAATCATGAAAAACCTTTGAGTTTTCTTTCTTTGGACTCATTAAACAAACATCGAAAGGCCCATGTGGGACCAAACCACTCCTTCCTAGGGTTCATTAAACATACTCCGAGGGACTCATCTGAAGGATGAGCTTACATTACAAATATATGTTATCCTCCTCAAGATTGCGTAAAAATAAAGAGGTACTCACCAGAAGTGGTGGGGAAAAAATTTGGGAAAGAATTGTATCTAAACCTGTATTATGTGGAAGAGCCACTTTTGAACATGACACCCTTTCACTCGCCTTGTGTCTAGGTTGGAAAATCCACTCGTTTCTTGGTCATAATCCTTTATAAGATTACAAATTGGTCTTTGATCCCTGTTGTTGAGTCAGTATTTTCCAAGACGGTTGTCGTGTCATCAATATGTTCAAAAACATGTCCAGCCTGAAAAGCCTCCTATTGCATCGACCATTTTTGCAGTCTTTAATCCTTCTATTGCGTCGGCCATCCCTGAGTCAATCCTAAATCACTTGTTGCTCTGATCTACATCAAATCTTGTTACTTGTTTCGTGTCATTGATGTGGGATACATTAAGGCCCTCCTGTGACGAGTCTTTTCTTGTCGACCTCAACTCATTATCCAGGAATTAGACTTAGAAACTAATTGGTACCTTGGAACTTGCATGCCTCAATGGTAGGTTTCCTCGCTTTCGACAGTGGGTTTTCATAATCGACCCCTGATCGAGAGATTCTGTCGAGTGTTCGACCTCAGCTCATTGATTCACATTCATTGGATTGTACCAGAGTACCTTGGGAGTCATTGACATTAATGGTGATTTCCCTTGCACTTGTTAATGATATAGACTAATGACCGGTAATCAAGTGGTTTCTACCATGTTCGACTTCAACACATGTATTCGCATAGTTAGATTCGTACTATAGAGTGATAGAGATGAAGACCCTGGATATTTTTCTGATAGATCCAGGATGCGTTGGAGTATATTCAGTGTACTGTTGCATAGATCCACATTGTATGTCTGGTGGCTATGTTCAAATTTGAGTCTTTAACACATAGATCCATAGTGTATTTTTTGTGGCTATGTTCAGATTTGAGTCATATTGGCATGGATCCACAGTGTATGTTTGGTGGCCATGACCTGTCTTACTTGATGTGGATCTTCGCATGTTGGCATTTATGCTTTAATTCATTTGTATTCTGAGTATGGGAATGCCTACCTCAGTGATGATATATTATTGTATTGTATTTCCTTGTTTGTTGGTAGGTTTCCGATCGACTGTTTCTTCTTTCCTACACACACTCGACAAAGTATTTTAGTTATCACTCTGTTCTAACTTCATACTTTGGGGGGCTCTCTGTTACACATTATTTTCATCATCCCTATGACCGTTAATGATGTAAACCTATCTATTGCCTTCAGAGGGGTCAGTGGCCTGAGTTCCTGAAGAGAGAAGGGAGAAGAACTTTTCCTAAGAAAAGAAGTTGCATTTTCCCTTGTAAAAACCTTGTAAAAAAGGAAGTTTGTAGGTTGCTCTATATGTAGGGTGTAAGAATGCCTGATTCTCGTAGGTTGCACCATAGCTAGAGTGCGAGATGTTCATAGGTTTCTCTATAGGCAGGGTGCAAGAATGCCTACACGTGGGAAAAACAAGCGTTTTCTCGAATCTTCTAGAAGGAGAAACTTCTATGGTGAGGTGGCATCCGAATGGTTTGGATCTTACTCGCTTTCATGATTTAGTGGGATCATCCTAACCTCCTCACCTTATCCTCTTCAACTTATAAAAGGAGAGGGGTTATCATGGAGAAAGTTATCTTTTGAGCTTTGGTTAGCTTTGGAGCTTTTGGGATTAGCTTGGATTAGATTGAGTTTTGGTGATTTTTAGCTTGGCTAGATGAGCCACTTTGTCAAGATAGATTGTGAATATTATCAGATCTGTGCTCTCAGAATTCTTGGAGTGAAAGTGTGTGGGGATTAAAGGACAGTTGGAAGGTACCTTACGACATCAAGGCCATGGTTGTAATCTCTCTTTCACATTTAATATGATACAGTAATATGATTCTTTCCTATAAAGCTTGTTGTGTTTTATTGTATGATTCCTTGATCACATACATAGGTTTATATTGAGTTTATGCTATTTCTATCACTTTGGTTGGTTGCGTTCTTTTGCAGGATCATCATTGTATGAGCGTTGAAATGGAGCTAGGATGGCGATGGTGAGAGGAAGCGACATTTAAACGGTATGTCACCCATCCCTCTTTGGTTAGTAAATTCAATATTTAAAACTTAAGGAAAGTGTCATGTTCTGGTGTGTTTTGTTCTAGATCTAGGTGCATCTAGGGAGATCAGTTAGTGTCCACACTTACTGATTTGTCTGATAACAGTAGGTGTTCCCCATTCTTGGGTATGAATCTTCTGGTGTCTCACAAACTCCATATTATGCTACCATGACACTCATTTGGTGCCATAGGCATAGATATGATTATTATATGATCGGTTGTATATGTATATTGAGGGTGTCAACCCCAATTTTGTACAATAACATCATATTTTTTGAAATATATATAAAAATATTGATCTTCGACTTTACTTATGTTACAATGTGTACATTGATGAAAATGTTTTATTTTCTTTAGTTTTGTGACAAATGCCAATCTAAAACAAAATTAGCATAAGCATCAAATAAATAATTAGAACTTCTAGGTATGTGATGATAAGTAATAAAATCAAACTGTCATTCCAAAAGTCGTATCCATAAGAATCGTCAGAGTAATGTAGGGTCACACACATGGTAACTATCATTCAACTGACATACTACTAACTGGGTGTTAAGGTCCTAACCCGCACATAGGTAGATCAATGTATTCAGATGTAATAAAGGTCAATATTAATAATACCTTTCAATAAAATAGAATAAGGTGGATGTAAGAAGACCTAATAGAAGCTCTCGCTTCTAGAAAGATCTTCATCTAGATGCTTATTTTTAGTATAAATAGGAGTCAAGGGTATGAGAACCCTAGCTTGGATATTATTGTAATAGAGCGTTGCTCGATTGGAGGTTGCCCCCTCGAAGAGGCCTGTGAACATTGCTATCTGATTCAAAGTGTTATTTTTGTTGCTATTTCGTATATCATTTCTGTGTATTGTGAAGATTATGCTGGATATTTTACTGTTATTATGTCATTTCT
>ML786554.1:115676-130404 GCA_009831015.1 Picea engelmannii | reverse complement strand
CTATCTGATTCAAAGTGCTATTTCTGTTGCTATTTCGTATATCATTTCTGTGTATTGTGAAGATTATGCTGGATATTTTACTGTTATTCTGTCATTTCTAGCATTTTATTTCTATTCTGCATATTTTATATATCTGGTATCTTTCACTGGGAGTCCAAGAGAACCTGTAAAGAGCGAATACCATGTGAAATGGCATCACGCAAAAGTTTTATAACGGTGATATATTCGGCCACATTATTCATGGATGTCCCTAGGCATACGCCACCTAAAGACACCAGTAGACCCTTGGGTGAGTAAACAACCCAAGCGGTGGAAGCCAAGTTCCATGTATAACAACTAGCCCCGTCTGCAAATCCTAAGTATACCGAAGACTTCGTTGGCATATGCCAACCAAGGGAAAACTTGATAAGCAATCTGAAGATAAAAATAAAGGGAGAGGATAAAATACAATAGTATAAAAAGAGTTACGCCCAAGCTTGGGGCTCAATCATAATATCTTTTCAAATAGAGCCCATTCCTGGTCTCAACCAACATGTTCCCTTCATAATATTCTAATCCATAGGCTCCTTTTTCTAAGACACGTCAAACGATATAGGGACCGTGCCACATGGGTTTGAACTTGCCTACCCCCAGTGGTTCTTTGGCTTGATCATATAGAAGGACCAAGTCACCTTCAGTGTACTGCCAAGGACAGAAAAACTTATCTTATTCGACCTTGACACATATTTTATTCACTTCGATAGCTGTAGAGGTGTCTCGACGCTACTCATCTAGACTCTCTAGGTGTACGAGGCATTGTTTGATATTGGAAGTGTCAGGTAGGATCACAACTACCAATATAAGCGAATGGATTTTTCATTCAATAGGTAAGATCGACTCCACACTGTGTACTAACTAGAAAGGAGAAAAACCGGTGGAGTTTTTGACCAAGGTTTGGTATGCCCAAAGTGTTGGATAAAGCATGATATGCCAGTCAGATTTTCTCTAGCTGACAGTTTTCTATAGAATGGTCTTGAGAGACTTGTTAACGGCCTCTACTTGTCCATTTCCTTGGGGGTATAAGTAGAATAATGACCATGTCTAAACCCTAGGTTTAATGTTAGTTCTTTCATCATTTCATTCTGAAAGTGACTACCATGATTAGTGACAATCTCACTCAGGATTCCGAACCTGGCTATGATTTGATTGAATACGAAGAAGGAAGCAGTCTTACCATCGGGTTTCACTGTAGGAATGTCCTTGTCTCACTTAGTAAAGTATTCTATGGCCACGATAATGTGTTGATGCCCCCCAGCCAAAGTTGGGTTGCAATCCACAAAATCCACCCCCCACTTGGTAAAGGGACCGAAAATAACGACTAGATGGAGAGGGGATGGATGCGAGCACATTTTACGAGTGAACACCTAGTAGGGGTGACACTTCTTAACTACTTCGACACAATCTTTAAAAATAGACGGCCAAAAATAATCAGCTCGCAAGCTTTTATGGGTTGTCGCAAGCCCGGATAGGTGACCACCACAAGCCCCACTATGGCAGTCGTTTAGAACAGACTCAGCTTCTTCATGAGTTAAGCAATGATGCAATATATTTTCTATTCCTCGGTGATACAAAGTGTCACTGGAGATAAGGTGTTTCTTAGCTTGGTATCATATACGTCATCGATCATCTCGTGAGAGATGTTGAGGGAACTTCAAAGTTTGAAGATAGAAAACAATATCTCCATACCAGGGGTATGACGACGAGACAAGGAAAATGTGTTCATCCACAAATGAATCAACATGAATAACATCCTCATCTAACCGATGGAAGTCGGATATTAACTTTGCAAAAACTAGTGATTTTTTGGACTTTGCAGAAGTGAAATCGAGATCAAATTCTTGTAGAATGACAATCCATTTATTTTACTTTCCCCCTGTTAGCGCAAATTCTTGCAAGAGGGTGTTTTCTTCTGGTTTCAAGCCCCTGGTGTAAATGTATAGAAGTGGGGTTTGAAAACTGGTCAAGTGTGTTTTATTCAAAGGCCGCAGCCATGAGCGTCGAGCATAGCCCACAGAATGAGCTCATCTCCTATGGCCAAACTCACGAAGCGATCAAGCCATTTCAGCTATCAGGACTTCAGGAGAACAGAGGGTCTCCTCCTTCCACTACATTTTAGATCCTCGAAGCCCGAAACACCGAAAAGAACTAGGACCGTTGATCAAGATATGATCTAGGCCGTCCATCCAATGGGACACGTGGTGCACGATCAAGCCATTTCGACTATCAGGACTTCGGGAGAACAGAGGGTCTCCTCCTTCCACTGCATTTTAGATCCCCGAAGCTCGAAACACCGAAATCCCTATATCACCTTTGAAGATAGGCATAGGGTCACAGCCCATGGACACTTGGGGCGATAGAAAGAGATGTGCAAATGACCAAAGTGTCAGGATTAGAAGCAGAAGGGATCGTTGTGTTCTACAGGTACCAGTTCAACTTGACCTCGATCTTGGTCCCTACTAAAAATAAATGAAGGTGGATGTAGGTAGTTGAATCCTCAGCTCACTCATTAAATACAAAGCATGGAGGTTCCGGTAGGTAGTCTGCCCAAGATGGTCCTGTACACTGGTTTTCTCCAAAGAAGCCATGTCGAGTTCTCGTCTGAACAGAGGAGTCTTCACACGCTATTTTAGCCTTTAATGTTCCAACTACTGTTGGATCATGTTGTCATTGATGCCAATGGTTTTTCATTAATGCCAATGGTTTGATTATTTGGGAGATTGTTGGATCATATGTCATTGATGTAAATGATTTGGTTTGATTGATGTCAAGTAATTGATTGATATGATGCCCTTTATGAGAATGATATATGTCCAAGTGGAAACCAATCAATGCAAAGATGAATCATTAGTGTCGGAAATCCCTCACGGGAAGACGCTTTATGTAATGAGTTATCCTAGAAGAATGGTTGGAGGACCCATGCTTGTATGTGGAATAATGAGATGAAGATCAATGAATTTGTTGGTGAAACTATCCTAGATGGATAGTACTTCTCATGCCATTTCCGGTGGTATGTGGAATGTCACATAACTCCTCATGGTTTGAGAGTTATGGTCTTATGAAGTTGGAGGACCCCCATATGAAGGCTTGAAGCCCCAAAAGGTCAAAGAAGTAAAAGTGCTTCTTGTGAGAGAACCTTGTTGGTGTGGATCTCTTGGGCATGATTGAATATCTATTCTGAGGAAGAGAGTGAGAGGAGGATCTCATGGATGCATCAAAGTTTTGGCAATGTCAGAGATCTTGACAGCGAAAGTCTCGGAGTCACAGAAAACCCTATTTTCTGATGCCCACACGGTCTGTCTGTGTATAGGGTGCGTGTACACGCGAGTTGGCTATGTATAGGGTGAGTGTACACGTGGGCTGACTGTGTACAGGGAGCGTGGACTGAATAAAATCATGGAGATTTTTGTTTGAGTTGGTGCCAAGCTCTTGGATGATGAGGCAGGTTCTAGATCTACATTTTATGGCCTCAGATCTATCACTAAGACATTGGTATGGTTACATTATTGTCTTGATAGATGCTATTGTTTGATATGTTGTGAATGCTTAGGGCATTCTTGGTATGGCTTCTATGATGTGGATCAATTTGGTTGATTTGATGGATGGAGTGAGTAGCACTCTTGTGATTCTGTAGTGACATGATTGCTATGGTACACTAGTTGTTTATACATGATTGAGATATCATTCATATTGATTTGATGTGGAGCATGAGCAAGCTATTGGAGAGCTTGGATGTGTTGTGACTGGTTGTGGGTTAGTTTGGACAGTGGAAGATAGAAGGGTTCTAAGCATATGAAGAAAAGAAAAACCCTAGTGGACGCTTGTTGCATTATACATTGGTCGCGTTCACACACGGGCTGTAGTGAGCCAGAGCACGTGCACACACAGGCTGCACTACTGACAGGTCATGTACCTATTGACAGATTGATATCTGTTGAGGATTGTTTCCTCATCTCAGTTGGTGTTGAGAATGTAAGCTAAGTCTTGCATAAAGAGTTGGTGCTCTTGTAGAATTGTACTCTATTCAGTTATTGCTGATAAACCCAAGGATTGTAGTCCGTAATAAAAAGAAAATTGTACATACATCTTGTGTTCTTTGTGTCCATTGCGATGATGACTTGTTGATGATATATTGCTGATATATGTTGTTGATATGTGCCTGCATCTAACTGGTTATAAATGACAGCAATGGGTAATGAATAAATGTCGAATGCTAATTGATGAGTTTTAGTGCAAGAGGGAAATTTTGGGAAAAAGGGCCCCACACTCATTCATCCCCCCTCTAAGTGTGGTAGGTGTGTCCAACAGCTACCCCCCCTACAAAGGCCATGCAAAGTTAAGGTGATGTCTGACGAAGGAGTTCAGGCTAGATTTGACTGGAGAGACACCACATCCTAGGAGTTCTGAAGATGCCTCTGTTGGGTGAATGTTTAGGAGTATATTTACTCAGTTTTTTGTATTTTGGGAGGCATCAATGATTGAGCAAGGCTCCCGACTGTAAATTTTTGAGGAAGCATTGGTTGCTCTGGTTATGTATTGACACTTGAGACTTTTTTCCTTATGAATGTTAGCTTCTTTCCATCTCTCTGTTTACACTGTGTTAGAACCACTCGGAATTAGAGGATCTAGTCAAGTTGTGTCTTTATAGGATGATGTATGTTGGATCACTGTAATAGTTGCATTATTTCTAATCAGTTCTTGTATTTTCGCAATGCTGAATGACTTGGAATGGGAAGATCCAGTCAAGTCACCTTTTAGTTCCCCGAAACTCTGTACCAAGAGGAGCTTGTGTTATGAGTTTTTCCTCTTCAAGCTGTCGAAAGGCCTGATGCCCAAGGTAGTCTTGCTCACTCCCCTTACCAAGTCTTCCATCTACTCATTTATATTCAACCCATTGATTGAATTTAGATCAAGACCTCTTCTGTTGTTACCTAATAGGCCCGATTTTTTGAGTTAGAGAGATATCTTCCTGGGCCTCTATCCATCCGATCACCCCATTAAAATTATTCGTGACATAAATTGATGGGCATTGGGCTTTGCTCCTACCGCAATCCAAGAGTGACTTTCAACGCTAACATTTCTGGTGCCGTTGTCGGGGATTGAACCTGAAAATTTTTCCCGAAATTGAATGACATCGAGCCTCTGATTCTGATGGTGCATCAGGCATCAGAGCCTTTGAAGATTGCTACTGTGCACCTGGTGACTCCATTGTGATGACTCCATTGTGGTGAACCTGCCATTTTAATTGTGGCTTTCAGAGATAGACACACACGGTCCCATCCATAGCTGCCTCTAGCTACGCCTGAAGCTGAGCCACAGGCGAATTTCAGAAGAGGAAAGACCCCTAGGGAGAAACTTCCACCGCCAAACCAGGTAGTTTGTCGTCTCCTTCTGTAGAAACTCCTTTTTCTTCCCCTCAACTTAGCAATAGACCTTTTTCTAAAATCTCTCGTTTCCTGAATTTCATAAGTGTTCCTGTCGAGTTATCTCCTCCTGGTTTTGGACTATAGGGAGAAACCCTTGTCACTTCCCTTACCCCTGTAAGCCTATTTCCAATATCCCCAGTTCAAGCTCCTTCCCCTCTGAGTTCTCCTCCACCTAATATCCCTATGACAAGAGCGAATCCCCCCATGACCAGAATGGAGGCTATTATAGCCACTAGGTATGCTCCCCTTTTGCTACCCCAACCTCTCAATGCCCTTCCAGCAGATGGCTACCTCAAGAAACTACCCAAGTTTACAGGAGAGGGGGACATAACTGCAGAAGAACACCTTGAATCCTTTTATAGTTTTACAGATGACCATTTCATCATGCATGCAGATGTGTGGATGAGGATTTTCATCCATAGCCTTGAGGGTGAAGCTAGTAAATAGTTTAGGGCCTTGCCTCCTGGATCTATTAATGGGATTGAGGCTTTGGATAATGCCTTTTTGAGGCAGTGGGGAGACAAAAAGGACTTCATGTATTACATGACAGAGTTTGTATCTTTGAAGAGAAAGGAAGGAGAGTCTGTTTCTGACTTCTCCAAAAGATTTAACAAAATGTACAATAAAATCCCTACTGAGATTAAGCCCTCAGAAGCCTCTACGAATATCACTTATGCTAGCGCTTTTGATCTCGATTTCTGCCTTCTGTTGAGGGAAAGGAGAGCCACCACTCTGGTGCACATACAGGACGTGGCGTAGAAGTAGAGTCTAATATATTGGTTGTTGAACGACTCAGGAGTAAGGCAGACAGAGACATACCCAGGAGGAGAGTTGAATCCTCCTCATCCTATTCCTCTCCCCTTCCTCTTCAAATGGATGAGGTAACTAAAGTGTTGAAATCTCTCTCGGCTATGATGGAAAAGTGGGAGTTAGAGGGGAAGCCCGTGTACAGAAATCCCTAGGATACTGATAACAGAGGTCTTAGGAGGCCTGTTAACAATGTGCCATAGGTATCCCCAAGGGAACAAAGGAGCAGAGATAGAGATGATCAAAGGATTCAGACCCCTCTCCAAAACAACATAGTTGCTCATGAGGAAGGAGAGGAGATAGAAGAACTCGACCCTGAAATTCACTGCATTGAAGACACCTCCCCTTTTCCCCATTTGACTCAATATGCATATGAAGAATCCCTTATGAGCATCCAAATCAATGAGTTGGGTAAAGGAGAGAAGGCCAACAATGCCCCTAACAGATACCATCTATGGTCAAAGAAGAAAGATAATACTTTTGACTGCCAGGATCAACCCCTTATAGCAGAAAGGCCTGCTACAGCTGTTGCCACAACTACTAAAGAAAAGAAAGGTCAAAATACTTCATTAGCAGCAAAAGAGCCTGTTTCTGAGGTAAGGGAACCTCCTAAGCCCCTCTCCTCTTTTAGTTTTGAGCATGATATTATGAAGATCAGAATTCTTGTACCCCTCTTAAAACTAGTTAAAAACAAAGATTTCAAAAGGTCCCTCTCTAAGTTGTTACAATCCGAGCCCCCCCAGCCTTCCAAAGACTCAATAAATATTCAATATGAAAAGCCAGCAGTTGTCTTAGGTCCCATGGTAGAAGAAAGAGATGATTGATCCCCTCCCTTTTACACATCCCTGAACATATATGATAAGGTGCCGCATAATTGCCTCATGGATTCAAGGGCTTCCCACATCCTTATGCCCAGAATAGTCATGGAAGAATTGGGACTGGAGGTGATGAAGGCTTACCATGATTTATACTCTTTCAATTCAAGAAGGGTACAATGCCTTGGAGTTATCAAAGACTTGGTCATCTCTTTGTTTCAGCTGCCAATGAAAAGTTTGTTCATGGACATTGTAGTAGCCGATGTTCCTCCCAAGTTTGGCATGTTGTTGTCAAGATCTTGGATTAAAAATCTTGGAGGAACATTACAAATGGATCTCACATATGCTACCATTCCAGTCTTTGGAGGGGAACACATGAGGTTGTACAGGGAGGCCTAGCTGGCCTACATTGTTAGTGATGAGGCAAACCCCACCAATCACCCTAATTTTTCACTAGACACTGATTTGGGATCTAGTTTGTTGTAGCTCATTGATGCTCCTGAAGCCCCTTTTCAAGTCAGAAGGTAGCCCCCTTTTAATCATGAGATGCTTCCTCCAACCACCTCTGTTTGGAAGATGTTTTCCGATGGGGCTTTTTCTAGTGAAAGCGCTAGCGCTGTAGTGGTGTTGGTGTCACCTTGTCAGGAAACCATGTCCCTGTCATACAAGCTAGAATTTGAAGCCACCAATAATGTGGCGGAATACGAAGCTCTGGTTCTAGGTTTAAGGGCTGCAAAGGAGATGGGGATAGAGGAAATAGCAGTGTTTGGAGATGCTGAGGTAATTATTCAGCAAGTCATAAATGTTTATCAGGCCAAGCATCCTCGGCTCAGAAGTTATAGAAATGAGGTGTGGGACTTGATTGAAAATTTGTTCACAGCTTTAAACATCTCTTTTATTCCAAGGGAGAAAAATCCTTTGGCCGTTTCAATGAGTCTGTTCAGGATCCCTCTGTCGCCTAAGAGAAAATACGATGTTGAGATAAAATATAGGCCAGCTGTACCAGACAATGTTAGACATTGGAAGGTATTCGAAGACGATCTTGAAATAAAGAATTTTCTGTAGGCTGTCGATAAATTTTCTGCGTTGCACATTGATCAGGACCCTAACCTTGAAGGTCACCCCTACCCTGAGGTATTTTTAAATAAAATTGCTAATCACCAGATTATTCAACTGCCTAGCAATCATATTCCGAAGGGACTAGTCCCTTTAGAAAGATTGTTCGATGGTAATGATGTGGCAGTAAAGGGTGAAGTTTCGAATGGAGATGTCAATTCAGCTGAGTGCAACATTGGCAGATAGGAGAAGCCTAAGTTTGTCAAGTTGTCGAGCAGTTTGACCAGAGAACAGAGGGCCGAATATACTGAGCTATTAAGAGAATTTGCTTATTTGTTCGCATGGACTTATAAATACCTCAAGACATATAGCACGTCTGTCATTGAACACAAGATCCCACTGAAGGAGGGGGCTAAACCATTTTGGAAGAATTTAAGACAGATAAATCCCATGTTGCTACCTGTCATGGAGAGAGAAGTAAAGAAACTGTTAGATGCCCAAATCATTGTTCCCTTAAATTATTCTGAGTGGGTGGCCAATTTGGTCTCGGTCAGGAAGAAAAGTGGGGAAATCAGGCTCTGTGTTGACTTCAGAAACCTCAACAGGAGCTCAAACAAAGACAATTATCCCTTGCCAAACATGGAACACATATTGCAGAGGGTAACTAGTGCATCCAGGATATCCATGGTTGATGGCTTCTCTGGGTATAATGAGATATCAGTTATGCCCGAGGATATAGAGAAGACGACCTTCACCACTCCCTCGGGGACATTCATGTATGCCAAGATTCCATTTGGACTTATGAACGCAGGAGCAACTTTTCAATGAGCTATGGATATGGCCTCCATAGGAGAGAAAGACCAGTTTGTGGTGATCTATTTCGAAGACATCACAGTCTTCTCCAGGTCTGATATGGAGCATTGTTGTCACCTAAGGAAGGTTTTCCTGAAATGCCAGAATTTTGGCCTTTCTTTGAACCCCAAGAAGTCTATTTTTGTTATGAAGGAGGGGAAGTTGTTAGGCCATATAGTATCAGCAAAGGGAGTGAGGATTGATTCCAACAGGGTGGAGGCAATTCAGACCCTGTCACTTCCCAGATCTAGAAAGGAAGTTCAGGCCTTTTTGGGGAAGATTAATTTTCTGAGGAGATTCGTCTCAAATTTTGCTAAGTTGGTGAAACACATCACAGCCATGCTCAGGAAAGGAAATTAAGTAAAATGGATTGTTGAGCCCAAGAAATCTTTCATCCAAATAAAAAGGGCATTGACTGAGGCACCTATGTTGATCAGTCCTAATTATTCCAAGGATTTTCTATTTTTTTCGTTCGCTTCTTTTGATACAGTAGCAGTGGTCTTATTGCAGAGAAATGAGGAAGGTCGAGAGCAGCGAATTTCTTTCTTTAGAAAGGCATTAAGAGATGCAGAGATCATGTATGAAATCATGGAGAAACAAGCTTATGCCTTAGTGAAGGCTCTCAAAGCTTTCAGAATCTATGTCTTGCACTCAAAAGTGACTGCGTACGTGCCTTCAGCTTCCGTGAAAGATATCCTTATGTAGTCTGACGTAGATGGAAGAAGAGGTAAATGGATCGCCAAGATTTTGGAGTTTGACCTAGAGATAAAGCCCACTAAGTTGGTTAAAGGGCAGGGTTTAGAAAAGTTGTTGTCTAAATCCAATTGCAGGGCCTTGGGGGTTAGCTTCATAAATACTTGCTCAGAAAATTAGCTAGCTGAGTCGTCCAACAAAATCTCTTACAACGGCTCATCACTAGTAGAATGCACCTGGTACCGAGACATTTTGTACTTTCTACAAGAGTTGAAGCCTCCTGATGGAATGGGTAAAAGTAAGGTAAGAGATTTAAATCTCAAAATGATAAGGTATTGCCTCATTGACCAAGTCTTGTACTGGAGAGACCCCCTAGGGGTGTTGCTGAGGTGCTTGAGCCCACAGGAAGCCCAGAAGGTTATGTTTGAGTTCCATGGTAGCCTTTGTGGGGGGAATCATTTTTGGAAGACCACGGGTCACAAAATTATTAGGGCTGGGTACTACTGGCCCACTTAGTTCAATGATGTCTGTAGAGAAGTTATAGCTTGTATCAAATGCCAAAGGTTCTCAGGAAAGTAGCAGCTCAACTCACTGCCACTAAAGCCTGTGGTAGCTTCAGTACCTTTTCAACAATGGGGGTTGGACTTCATTGGGGAGATTCATCCTCCTTTAAGTGGCCAACACATATGGATCCTGACTGTGACAGACTATTTCACTAAGTGGATAGAAGCAACCCCCACCAGGAGTGCTTCTCACAAGGTTATTATCAGCTTCTTGGAGGATATCATAGCCACATTTGGCTGTCCCAGCAGAATTTTCACTGATAATGCTGCTTCTTTCAAGTCTGAGCCTCTGATTAAGTTTTGTGAATAGTTCAAAATTTCACTGATTCACTCCACCCCCTATTATCCTCAAGGAAATGGACTGGCAGAATCTTCCAATAAAATCCTAATCAAGATCATCAAAAGATTGTTGGAAGAAAATAAGAGGACCTCGGATTCAAAGCTCAAATTTGCTCTATGGGTCAATTGAGTGACAATGAAAAAGTCCCTGGGCACCTCACCTTTTCAACTGGTTTATGAGACGGAGGCTATTTTTCCCACTCAACTCGCGTTACCTATAGCAAAATTCTTCAAGGATCTTGAAGGAGAGCCAGATCATATGGTCAGAAGGATTCATCAAATAGTGGAGGTGCAACAGATCAGGGAATAGGTGATGGGCATGGTCCATAGTCGTCAGCAGAAGGTCAAGAAGGATTTTGATAGGAAGGTCACAAAGAAGGAGTTTGAGCTCGGGGATTTGGTGCTTAAGTGGGATGTGCCCAGGAAGGATAGGGGAAAACACAACAAATTTGATGCCCTCTGGATTGGGCCCTTCAGGATCACTGAAGTATTCTCAAATAACACTTATAGGTTGCAGGATTTGGAGGATGAGGAAGTCTTTAATGGCCTAGTAAATGGGCATTTCCTAAAAAGATGTTTTGTTTGAGCCATAGGCGGATCCTAGTTTTGTAAATATTGTCCTGCTGGTTGTTTACTTATTTATTTTCATCTTAATAGATGACTCCATAGCCCAACAGCAAGGCACTGAAGCTGCAAAAAAGTTCTTAGAGCATCGCAGGGACGACTCTATCCCCCATGGAGCCTAATGTTAGCACAAATTCTTGTAAGAGGGTGTTTTCTTTTGGTTTCGGGCCCCTGGTGTAAATGTATAGAAGTGGGGTTTGAAAACCAGTCAAGTGTGTTTTATTCAAAGGCCACAACCATGAGCGCTGAGCACAACCCACAAAACAAACTCATATCCTATGGCCAAACTCATGAAGTGATCAAGCCATTTCGACTATCGGGACTTCGGGAGAATAGAGGGTCTCCTCCTTCCACTGCATTTCAGATCCCCGAAGCCCGAAACACCGAAAAGAACTAGGACCATTGATCAAGAGATGATCTAGGTTGTCCATCCAATGGGACACATGGAGAATAGAGGGTCTCCTCCTTCCACTACATTTCAGATCCCTGAAGCCCGAAATGCTGAATTCCTGAAAGCGCCTTTGAAGATAGGCACAGGGTCACAGCCTGTGGACACTTGGGGTGATAGAAAGAGCTGTGCAAATGGACAAAGTGTTGGATTTAGTAGCAGAAGGGATCGTTGCTTTCTCCAGGTACCAGTTCAACTTGGCCTTGATCTTGGTCCCTGCTAAAAATAAATGAAGGTGGATGGAGGTAGTTGAACCTCGGCTCACTCATTGGATGGAGGTTTCGGTAGGAAGTCTACCCGATATGGTCCTATATGCTAGATTTCTCCAAAGAAGCCATGTCAATTTCTTGTCTGACCAGAGGAGTCTGCACTCGCTATTGTAGCCTTTAATGTTCCAGCTACCCCCCCTACAAACTCCATGCAAAGTTAACGTGACGTCTGATGAAGGAGTTCAAGCCATATTTGACTGAAGAGATGGCACACCCTAGGAGTTCTGAAGACGCCTCTGTTGGGCAAATGTTTAGGAGTATATTTACTCAGTTTTTTATATTTTGGGAGGCATCGATGATTGAGCAAGGCTCTTGACTGTAAAGTTTTGAGGAAGAACTGGCTTCTTTGGTTATGTATTGACACTTGAGACTTCTTGCCTTATGAATGTTAGCCTCTTTCCATCTCTCTGTTTACACTATGTTAGAACCGCTTGGAATTGGAGGATCTAGTCGAGTTGCGTTGTTATAGGATGATGTATGTTGGATCACTGTAATAGTTGCATTGTTTCTAATTAGTTCTTTTATTTTTGCAACGCTGAATGACTTGGAATGGGAAGAACCAGTCAAGTCACCTTTCAGTTCCCCAAAACTCTGAACCAAGAGGAGCTTGTGTTCTGATTTTTTCCCCTTCAAGCTGTCGAAAGGCCTGATGCCCAAGGCAGTCTTGCTCGATCCCCTTACCAATTCTTCCATATACTCATTTATAATCAACCCACTGACTGAAGTTAGATCAAGACCTCTTCTGTTGTTACATACCAGGCCTGGTTTTTTGAGTTAGAGCGATATCTTCCTGGGCCTCTATCCATCCAATCACCCCATTAAAATTATTCATGACATAAACTGATGGGCGTTGGGATCTGCTCCTGCCATAATCCAGAAGTTACTTTCGACGCTAACATTTCTAGTGTCATTGCTAGGGATCGAACCTGAAAATTTTTCCCGAGATTGAACGACATCGAGCCTCTGATTCTGAAGGTGCATCAGGCATCAGAGCCTTTGAAGATTGCTACTATGCACCTGGTGACTCCATTGTGACGACTCCATTGTGGTGAACCTGCCATTTTAATTATGGCTTTCAAAGGTAGACACACACGGTCCCATCCATAGCTTCCTCTAGTTATGCCTAAAGCTGAGCCGCAGGCGAATTTCATAAGAGGAAAGGCCCCCTAGGGAGACATCCATCGCCAAACCAGGTATTTTTTCGTCTCCTTCTGTAGAAGCTCCTTTTTATTCCCCTCAACTTTGCAACAGACCTTTTTCTGAAATCTCCCGTTTCCTGAATTTTGAAAGTGTTCCTGCCAAGTTGTCTCCTCCTAGTTTTGGACTAGAGGGAGAAACCCTTGTCACTTCCCTCACCCCTATAAGTCTATTTCCAGTATCCCCAGTTCAAGCTCCTTCCCCTCCAAGTTCTCATCCACCTAAGATCCCTATGACAGGAGTGAATCCCCCCATGACCAGAATGGAGGCTATTATAGCCGCCAGGTATGCTCCCCTTTTGCTACCCCAACCTCTCAACGTAATTCCAGCAGATGGCTACCTCAAGAAGCTACCCAAGTTTACAGGTGAGGGGGACATAACTGCAGAAGAACACCTTGAATCCTTTTATAGTTTTACATATGACCATGTCATCATGCATGCAGATGTGTGGATGAGGATTTTTGTCCATAGTCTTGATGGTGAGGCTAGGAAATGATTTAGGGCCTTTCCTTCTGGATCTATTAATGGGATTAAGGCTTTGGATAATGCCTTTTTGAGGCAGTGGGGAGACAAAAAGGACTTCATGTATTACATGACAGAGTTTGGATCTTTGAAGAGAAGGGAAGAAGAGTCTTTTAATTACTTCTCCAAAATATTTAACAAAATGTACAATAAAATCCCCGCTGAGATTAAGCCCTCAGAAGCCTCTGTGAAGATCACTTATACTAGCGCTTTTGATTGTGATTTCTGCCTTCTATTGAGGGAAAGGAGATCCACCACTCTGGCGCACATACAGGACGCAGCCATAGAAGTAGATTCTAATATATTGGTTGTTGACCGACTCAGGAGTAAGGTGTAAATTCTAACCTTGTACAATATCTACTGTAAACTGATATTCAGAAAAGAACAGAAAAGATACAATGGCAAATATAAACATTACACAGAGATTTTTCACCTGGAAACCCAAACCAGAAAAACCAGCATATATTATATTCATACATGTGTTACATTGTTTACAATACAATATACATATAGGAGCCAGTGGCATCCAAAACCCTAACCCAATGACCTGGATTAGTCCAAAACCCTAATTCCTTAACCGGAAATAGAAAACCATCGGCAAAAACCCATGTGTCGAAAAACCACCTAAATATCATGTGGTCCCAGAAATATGTCGTCTCGGAAATATGTCATCCCGGTAATATGTCGTCCCGAAAATATGTCGTCCCAGTCCGAAAAAAAATTTCAAGGGCGCTGATCCCGAACCCCCACACAGGGGGCTCTGCCCCCCTGCATGCCCGACGCAGACACTTAGACACTACTACTTGTGTAAAGAATATAACACATACCCAACATTCTCCCACTTGTTGTTTTCTTTGCACAAAAGGGGTTACAGGGTTACATAGTCAACAATGCCCATGGATCCTCTACACCAAGAGAACTTCTTAGTGCTCATAGATTTTGTTAATGAATCTGCAACATTCTTCAAAGTGTCCACCTTCATCAGTGATACTTTCTTTTCTTCAATCATGTCTCTCACAAATTGATATTGAACATCAATGTGCTTTGTCTTTGAATGATAAGCAGGGTTCTTTGCCAAGAA
>ML786554.1:93262-112035 GCA_009831015.1 Picea engelmannii | reverse complement strand
CCGAGTCTCCATCTCTCATCCTCAAGTTATACAGCTTCTTTCTCAGGAATAGTTTATTTACCAGGGACTTAGACTGATACAACTTCCCCAACTTTTCCCATAAATCCTTGGCTGTAGCTTCCTCTGACACATTTAGTAATACTAAATGGGAGAGACACAGTCGAATTGTGCTCTTTGCCTTCCGATCCGTCTTTTTCCAGTCATCTGCAGAAGTTCCTGTAGGTGCAGTACCTGGATCTACTGCGATCCAATGATCTCTGTCCACCAAAAGATATTCCATCTTGAGCTTCCACAGCTCAAAGATTTTCCCATTAAAATTCTTGATCTCCATCTTCGAATTGCTTGCCATTTCTTTTCACCTGAAAAACAATACTGCAGATCTCCCACTATAACAAGGCTTATCACAGTCCTGAGCCAAACCCTTGATGACAAAGGCGTCGCCCTGAAGCCAATAAAGCTCTGATACCAAATGTAAATTATAACCTTGTACAATATCTACTATAAACTAATATTCAGAAAAGAACAGAAAAGATACAATGGCAAATACAAACATTACACAGAGATTTTTCACCTGGAAACCCAAACCGGGAAAACCAACATATATTATATTCATACATGTGTTACATTGTTTACAATACAATATACATATAGGAGCCAGCGGCATCCAAAAACCTAACCCAATGACCTGTATTACTCCAAAACCCTAATTGCTTAACTGAAAATAGAAAACCATCGACAAAAAACCATGTGCCGAAAAACCACCTAAATATCATGTGGTCCCGGAAATATGTCGTCCCGGTAATATGTTGCAGCTCACTGATGCTCCTGAAGCCCCTTTTCAAGTCAGAAGGCAGCCCCCTTTTAATCACGAGATGCCTCCTCCAACCACCTCTATTTGGAAGATGTTTTTCGATGGGGATTCTTCTAGCAAAGATGTTGGCACTGGAGTGGTGTTGGTGTCACCTTGTCAAGAAACCATGTCCCTGTCATATAAGCTAGAATTTGAAGCAACCAATAATGTGGAGAAATACGAAGCTCTCGTTCTGGGTTTAAGGGCTGCAAAGGAGATGGGGATAGAGGAGATAGCAGGGTTTGAAGATGCTGAGGTGATTATTCAGCAAGTCAGAAATGCTTATCGGGCCAAGCATCCTCGGCTCAGGAGTTATAGAAATGAGGTTTGGGACTTGATCGAAAATTTCTTCTCAGCTTTCAACATCTCTTTTATTCCAAGGGAGAAAAATGCTTTGGCCGTTTCAGCGAGTCTGTTCAGGATCCCTCTGTCGCCTAAGAGAAAATATGATGTTGAGATAAAATATAGGCCAGCTATACGGGACAATGTCAGACATTGGAAGGTATTCAAAGACAATCTTGAAATCAAGAAGTTTTTGTAGGCTGTCGACGAATTTTATGAGTTACACATTGATCAGGACCCTGACCTTGAAGGTCACCCCTTCCCTGAGGTATTTTTAAATAAAATTGTTAATCACCAGATTATTCAACTACCTAGCAATCATATTCTGAAGGGACTAGTCCCTTTAGAAAGATTGTTCGATGGTAATGATGTGGCAGTAAAGGGTGAAGTTTCGAATGGAGATGCCGATTCGGCGGAGTGCAACATTGGCACACAGGAGAAGCCTAAGTTTGTCAAGTTGTCAAGCAGTTTGACCAGAGAACAGAGGGCTGAATATACTGAGCTATTAAGAGAATTTGCTGATGTGTTTACATGGACTTATAAAGACCTCAAGACATATAACACATCTGTCATTGAACACAAGATCCCACTGAAGGAGGAGGCTAAACCATTTAGGCAAAATTTAAGACAAATAAATCCCATGTTGTTGCCTGTCATTGAGAGAGAAGTAAAGAAACTGTTAGACACCCAAATCATTGTTCCCTTGAGATATTCTGAGTGGGTGGCCAATTTGGTCCCGGTGAGGAAGCTGAAAAGTGGGGAAATCAGGCTCTGTGTTGACTTCAGAAACCTCAATAGGAGCTCAAAGAAAGACAAATATCCCTTGCCCAACATGGAACACATATTGCAGAGGGTAACTAGTGCATCCGGGATATCCATGGTTGATGGCTTCTCTGGGTATAATCAGATATCAGTTATGCCCAAGGATATAGAGAAGACATCCTTCACCACTCCCTGGGGGACATTCATGTATGCCAAGATGTCATTTGGAATTATGAACACAGGAGAAACTTTTCAACGAGCTATGGATATGGCCTTCATAGGAGAGAAAGACCAGTTTGTGGTGATCTATTTGGATGACATCACAGTCTTCTCTAGGTCTGATATGGAGCACTGTTGTCACCTAAGGAAGGTTTTCCTAAAATGCCAGAAGTTTGGCCTTTCTTTGAACCCCAATAAGTCTATTTTTGCATTAAAGGAGGGGAAGTTGTTATACCATATAGTATCAGCAGAGGGAGTGAGGATTGATTCCAATAGGGTGGAGGCAATTCAAACCCTGTCACTTCCCAGATCTAGAAAGGAAGTTCAGGCCTTTTTGGGGAAGATTAATTTTTTGAGGAGATTCATCTCAAATTTTGTTGAGTTGGTGAAACACATCATAGCCATGCTCAGGAAAGGAAATGAAGTAAAATGGACTGTCAATCCCAGGAAATATTTCTTCCAAATAAAGAGGGCGTTGACTGAGGCACCTGTGCTGATCAGTCCTAACTATTCCAAGGATTTTCTAATTTTTTCGTTCGTTTCTTTTGATACAATAGCAGCGGTCTTATTGCAGAGAAACAAGGAAGGTCGAGAGCATCCCATTTCCTTCTTCAGCAAGGCATTAAGAGATGCATAGATCAGGTATGAAATCATGGAGAAATAGGCTTATGCCTTAGTGAAGGCTCTCAAAGCTTTCAGAATCTATGTCTTGCACTCAAAAGTGACTGCGTACGTGCCTTCAACTTCCATGAAAGATATCCTTATGCAGTCTGACGTAGATGGAAGAAGAGGTAAATGGATTGCCAAGATTTTGGAGTTTGACCTAGAGATAAAGCCCACCAAGTTGGTTAAAGGGCAGGGTTTATCCAAGCTATTGGTTGAAACCAATTGCAGAGCCTTAGGGGTTAGCTTCATAAATACTTGCTCAGAAAATCAGCCAGTTGAGTCATCCAAAAAAATCTCTTACGATGGCTCATCACTAGCAGAATGCACCTGGTACCGAGACATTTTGTACTTTCTGCAAGAGTTGAAGCCTCCTGATGGAATGGGTAAGAGTAAGGTAAGATCTTTAAAGCTCAAAACGATAAGGTATTGCCTCATTGACCAAGTCTTGTACTGGAGAGACCCCCTAGGGGTGTTTCTGAGGTGTCTGAGCCCACAGGAAGCCCAGAAGGTTATGTTTGAGTTCCATGGTGGCCTTTGTGGAGGGAATCATTTTTGGAAGACCACAACTCACAAAATTCTTAGGGTTGGGTACTACTGGCCCACCTTGTTCACTGATTTCTGTAGAGAAGTTAGAGCTTGTATCAAATGCCAAAGGTTCTCAGGAAAGCAGTAGCTCAACTCACTGCCACTAAAGCCTGTAGTAGCTTCAACACCTTTTCAACAATGGGGGTTGGACTTCATTGGGGAGATTCATCCTCCTTCAAGTGGCTAGCATAGATGGATCCTAACTGCGACAGACTATTTCACTAAGTGGATAGAAGCGCCCCCCACCAGGAGTGCTTCTCACAAGGTTATTATCAGCTTCCTAGAGGATATCATAGCCAGATTTGGCTATCACAGCAGAATTTTCACTGATAATGTTGCTTCTTTCAAGTCTGAGCCTTTGATTAAGTTCTGTGAATAGTTAAAAATTTCATTGATTCACTCCACCCCCTATTATCCTCAAGGAAATGGACTGGCAGAATCTTCCAATAAAATCCTAATCAAGCTCATCAAAAGATTGTTGGAAGACAATAAGAGGGCCTGGGATTCAATGCTCAAATTCACTCTATGGGTCGATCGAGTGACAACGAAAAATTCCCTGGGCACATCACCTTTTCAACTGGTTTATGGGACGGAGGCAATTTTGCCCACTCAACTCTCGTTACCTGTAGAAAAATTCTTCCAGGATCTTGAAGGAGAGCTAGATCATATGGTTAGAAGGATTCATCAAATAGTGGAGGTGCAACAGATTAGAGAACAGGTGATGTACGTGGTCCATAGTTGTCAGCAGAAGGTCAAGCAGGCTTTTGATAGGAAGGTCACAAAGAAGTAGTTCAATCTCGGGGATTTGGTGCTTAAGTGAGATGCACCCAGGCAACATAGGGGAAAACACAGCAAATTTGATGCCCTCTGGATCGGGCCCTCCAGGATCACTGAAATATTCTCAAATAACACTTATAGGTTGCAGGATTTGGAGGGTGAGGAAGTATTTAATGGCCCAGTAAATGGGCATTTCCTGAAAAGATGTTTTGTTTGAGCCGTAGGCAGCTCCTCGTTTTGTAAATATTGTCCTTTTAGTTGTTTACTTATTTATTTTTGTCTTAGTAGATGACTCCATAGCCCAACACCAAGGCATTGAAGCTGCAAATAAGTTCTTAGAGCATCGCAGGGATGACTCTATCCCCCATGGAGCCTAATGTTAGTGCAAATTCTTGCAAGAGGGTGTTTTCTTCTGGTTTCGAGCCCCTGGTGTAAATGTATAAAAGTGGGGTTTGAAAACCACTCGAGTGTGTTTTATTCAAAAGATGCAGCCATGAGCGTCAAGCGTAGCCCACAGAATAAGCTCATCTCCTATGGCCAAATTCACGAAGCGATCAAGCCATTTTGGCTATTGGGACTTTGGGAGAACAGAGGGTCTCCTCCTTCCACTACATTTCAGATCCCTGAAGCTCGAAACGTTGAAAAGAACCAGGACCGTTGATCAAGAGATGATCTAGGCCATCCATCCAATGGGACACGTGGTGTGCAATCAAGCTATTTTGGCTATCAGGACTTCAGGAGAATAGAGGGTCTCCTCCTTCCACTGCATTTCAGATCCCCAAAGCCCAAAATGTCGAAATCCTGAAAATGCCTTTGAAGATAGGTACAGGGTTACATCCCATGGACACTTAGGGTGATAGAAAGAGCTGTGCAAATGGACAAAGTGTCGGGTTTAGCAGCAGAAGGGATCGCTGTGTTCTCCAGGTACCAATTCAACTCGGCCTCGATCTTGGTCCCTGCTAAAAATAAATGAAGGTGGATGGAGGTAGTTGAAACCTCGGCTCACTCATTAAATGCAAAGCATGGAGTTTCTGGTAGGGAGTCTGCCCGAGATGGTCCTGTACACTGGTTTTCTCCAAATAATCCATGTTGAGTTCTCGTCTGACCAGAGGAGTCTGCACATGCTATTTTAGCCTTTAATGTTCCAGCTACCCCCCTACAAAGGCCATGCAAAGTTAAGGGGACGTCTGACGAAGGAGTTCAGGCCAGATTTGACTGAAGAGACCCCACACCCTAGGAGTTCTAAAGACGCCTCTGTTGGGCGAATGTTTAGGAGTATATTTACTCAGTTTTTTATATTTTGGGAGGCATCGATGATTGAGCAAGGCTCATGACTATAAATTTTTGAGGAAGCACTGGTTTCTCTGGTTATGTATTGACACTTGAGACTTCTTGCCTTATGAATGTTAGCTTCTTTCCATCTCTCAGTTTACACTATGTTAGAACCGCTCGGAATTGGAGGATCCAGTAGAGTTGCGCCATTATAGGATGATGTATATTGGATCACTGTAATAGTTTCATTGTTTCTAATCAGTTCTTGTATTTTCTCAATGCTGCATGACTTGGAATTGGAATATCCAATCAAGTCAACTTTCAGTTCCCCGAAACTCTGAACCAAGAGGAGCTTGTGTTTTGAGTTTTTCCTCTTCAAACTGTCAAAAGGCCTGATGCCTAAGGCAGTCTTACTCGCTCCCCTTTCCAAGTCTTCCATCTGCTCATTTATAATCAACCCACTGACTGAAGTTAGATCAAGACCTCTTCTGTTGTTACATACCAGGCCTAGTTTTCTGAGTTAGAGCGATATCTTCCTGGGCCTCTATCCATCCGATCACCCCATTAAAATTATTCATGACATAAACTGATGGGCGTTGGGCTCTGCTCCTGCCACAATCCAGGAGTGACTTCCGATGTTAACACCCCCTATGATACACCTCATAAGGACGTATTTAAATGGATTGACATAGGCAACCACAATATTTTTTCAAAGCAATATATAGTGTCGTAATTGTTGGACTGCATGAACGGAAACAAAAGATAGCTTTTCAACATGAGAATATTTGAGTTTAGGGCCGACTAAGTTTCAAATAAGATAGTAAATGACATGCCCATGGAGATCATCATCCTCCTGAACCAACACCATACCAATCATCTCTTCGGAAGTGACGACATAAAGCAAGCAATCTCTACCGTAGTTTGGAAAATTTAGCAAAGGCATTGATACCAAGGCTTTGTTCAAAGCATTGAAGGATTCATGGGCTCGCTCATCCCCGATAAAAGGAGTGTCATTTAGGAGACGCATGAAACCCTTAGTAATATTGGCATAGTTCATTATAAACCATCGTAAAAATTTAACTTTCCCCTGTAAACCTTGAAGTTGACGAAAAATGCATAGGGGAGGCAATCGAAGTATTGCCTCAACCTTTAATGGATCTTCCATGATCCCAGTCTCAGAGACTAAAAATACTATAAGTCGACCTGACCTAATGCAAAATATGCATTTATGAGGGTTCAAACGGATGCGATAATGGCGACATCTTTCAAAAACTAGTTTAAGGTGTTTGGGGTGATTCATTCTCTTATGAGAGTGAGCAGCAAGATCATCGAGATAGGCTTCAACTATATGCTTGAGATCGTGAAATGTGAAGGTCATAGATCGTTGGAAGGATTCTCCAAAATTCTTAAGGCTAAAAGGCATCTTCCGATATGCAAAAGTACCCCAAGGGAAAATAAATGTCATCCTATGTTGGTCCTCGAGTTTGATTTGAATTTGGTTATACACTAAAAATCCATCCATGAAAGAAAAAACTTTTCTTCCCACACATTCATCGAGGATATGATCAATGAAGGGTGTCGGAAAGATGTCTTTGGGACATGCCTTGTTTATGTCATGAAAATCCATGCATACGCGGATAGTTTCTTTATTTTTATTCACAGGAATGAGATTGGACACCCATTCAGTCAAGGGAACTGGGTAGATAAAGCCAACATTGAACAATTTTTCTACCTCTTCCTTAATAGCAGGGGCCTTCCTAGGATTGACAACTCTAAGTCGTTGTCGAACAAGCTTAGCATCCCGGTAGGTTTTAATATAATGCTCAACAATTCGAGGGTCAATTCCTGGCATCTCTTCATATGACCAAGCGAATACATCGCGAAATTATTTGAAGTGCTTGGTGTGGATCAAAATTTCTTTCGGAGAACAATCTACACCGATGTATATATTTTCAATATTTTCAAGGCTACGAGAGATATCGATCGTGACGGTAGGGTAGATACTCACCATGTTTCCTTCAGCATAAATATCATGCATATCAAGTGCAACTACGATGTGACTGACTATCTCTTTCAAAGTAGATCTAAAATCACCTTGTTCGATTCTGGAAAGCTCTGGGATAAAATAAGAGTGATGATGCATATCATCCCATGGCCTATCAGAACCATTCATGGTCTCTATGATAGCTTCATCCAAAGTTAAATTTTCATCAAGGTAGTCACATGAAAAAGATGATGAAGTGGCCCACACAGGCTCTATAACAAGATCCTCCTAATCTGTCTATGAGGTAATAGGATCCTAATTGGCAGAAGAGTCAAGAACAACTTGATACACTATCTCTGCTACTGGTAGTGGCATGGATATTCTAGTATGTGATTGATCTTCACAAGATGCAGTCAAGGAAGGTAGGGTCCAAGGATCATTAAAATATGAAGTGTGTAAGGGAACGGACCTCTCTGACGAAGCAGACATATTGTACATGGCGTATATACGATGTTCTACTGCCATGAAGTCAAAGGTACCCATAAGGGATGAATACATTCTGACACTGATATTCTTAGTTTTCGGCTGAGAATTTTCAATCACGGGGATCAACGGTCCAACGGATGCATTGGGGCTAGCATATGCAAAGGACAATTGGTCGATGTTCATGATATTCCCATCATGAGGAAAACAAAGAGTATGAAATACAAACGATATGATTGCAGTCATAGCATAAGTCCAATTGCATCCTAGTAACAAGTTATATTCGAGGGGCGCATAAACCACCTTGACATACACCTCTATCGTCTTCCCACCTAAATAAACCAGAAAGGCAGGAAGAATACTATGAGGGAGGAAGGAACGATCGTCAAAAGAAGTCAAGATGGTCGGATACTGAGAAATATTCAGAGAGTCGAGGGATTTCCAATAGACCAAGGACATAACACATGTTGCAATGCCTTCATCAACAATAGTACGTTTTATGGTATACTTTGAGTAACCCACATGGATATGGAATGCCACATGGTAAGGAAAGTGAGGCTTCACATATTTAACATCAAACGTGATAAATTTAAAGCCACGAGGATCTAGAGCTCCTAATGTAGATAACAAGGCATTCCTCTATGAAGGACATGTTTGGAGTACATCCAGAGCTGACATCGCACAAGGGGTTTTACCAAGATCCTCAACAATAGAGTAATTATGGGAGGGTCTAGCATTATCATTGTGGGTAGAGCGCTTGAGTACTCCTTTCATAATACAAGGCAGAGGCTCTGGTTTTTCAATCTGTAAGGACATCTCCAGAGGAGGGGGAGACTCTAAACCAAGAAAATTCTATGGAGAATTGTAATCGCGTGACCAAGTGGCTACATCAACCTCACATTTAACCATATTGATGCATAAATGGTCACCATCTTGCATCGGTGGTTTTTGATTCCCACCTGTCACATTTTTGGCATTTGAGGAGCTTGAGGCCATGTGTTGATTATGTGGAAAAGGATTAGTCAGCACAATTGGTGGTAGAGATAAAATCCTCGTAACTTCTGCAAGTTTAGGGCATAAGTGTGTAAGGTGATCTTCTGTACAAAGCTTGTAGGGAAACTTCACCTTTCTTCTTTCTTTGTTTCCCTCACCAGCATTATTATTCGAATTCTCATTATTACCATTGTCCTTGGGTTTATTATTATTCTTCCCACCCTTATGATTATTCCCTCGTCCTTTATTTTTATTCCCTCTTGATTGTTGGTTACCATTCGGGTTGGTCAACGATTGCAAAGAATGTACATCCATCCATTGAGTGGGAGTGGAGGACATAGACGCAGCTAGACTTCCTACAAACTGGTTTAGAGACAACTCTTTCAAATGGCGTGTCACCAAGTCTATAGATTTCACATTGGAAGAGCCTACAATGCCATCAGCATGAAGCCTGGGCTTTTGTCTAGGGTCGTAGTTTGACCTCGATGCATCTAGAGGAATATCGTATAACATTATAGACCTAACATATATAAGATCTAACTGCTAGGTTTTAAAAATAGCTTCTTCCTCACATGTAACCCCAGATGTAGAAACATCCTTTGAAATATAAGGCTATAGAGACTTAAGTAACCACTCTAGAAAAAATTATGGGGGTATGTAGGCCTTGATCAACCTCTTTCATCTATGCCACTCCTAGATGTGATCTGAGATATGAGTGTCCTTGTCCTGAAGAAAGGTCGACAAATGTTCTATGCCAGCATCGTAACGAACCAACAATTGGAAGTGGTTGAGGAAGACTAAAACCATCTGATTAAAAGTTATGTATGTCCCCCTTGGTAGCTCGATATACCATTTCGCAGTGATCCCCGTGAGGGTGCATTGAAACAATATTATCTGAATAGAATCGTCATTAATGGAATTCGAAGAGCACCAAAGGTGAAAAGTAGTAACGTGATCACCAGGATCCTCACCAATTTTACCCTCGAATTTTGGAATATCCAAAGGAATCTTAGTGCGGACCGGGGGCCATGTTGGATCATGACACATAGATTCATTCATTAACTTAGGCAAGTCTGGCAGATTGAGCGTGGCCAGAAAAGGGAGACGGGGTTGCGGCATCTGGCCCCAAGCTCCCTGGAAAGATTATTTTTTGGGAATTGCAGCCCATCCAGGGTTCTGGTAAGCACCATGGCTCTGTCTGGGATTGCAAGACCCTCCTACAAACTGATTCATGAGGGTTTGGTTTGGAACCATTCTAGTAGGAATGCTATGATGAGGGTTGTAAAACCTGCTCCTAGTCGGAGTGGCTCGAGGTTGGGAGTTTCCCAAGGTATGAAATTGACCTCCTCTGAGTGTGAACCTAGAGGATAAAGGTGGATTCAACATGCCAAATGTGTTGGTTGGAATCGGTACAGAGGAGGTGGGTGTAAAGGAAAAACCATGAGAAATAGCTTGTCCGCTAGGTTGGTTACTGCATGCGGGAGTATTAGAACCAGGATTGGACCCAACTTGAAAAGGAGGAAGGTCTCCAACTGTAGGAGTCCTTTGTGGGACATGAGAACCATCAAAGGAGGAGCCATGCCCCCAAGTCCAATACTAGTATTTGGACTAGTCGTAGGGATGAAGGATGAAAATTGTGATGTATAATTCAACATACCATAAGAAAAAGGGCTAGAGGCCATAGGGATGGACTGAATATTGTATCCCTGTGAGTGACAAAGGGACCCAAAAGGTTTCATGGCTATAGGTTGAGTATTCACTATAGAACGGACATGAGTGATGATAGGAACGTCCGACACTATAACCATTGTGGTTGAAGGTGTCGAAGGGGTATCATTAACTATAGTGGGTATGGGAGTTGAAGTACTCCCAGTATCTTTCTGACTCGATTCAGTACTCATCTATGTATGATCACAAGTCTGGTAAGTGGAGGTGTGTGTACCATGTTTGATAACTTTACACCTTTTAGAAGGGAAAGACTGAAAATGTGGTGGTAACTGTAACAAGCAGTGAGACCTGTGGGGAATCTAGTTTGGCTCCACAATGAATCAAGACTCATGATATAAAAAAAATTCCTAAGAAAAACTAGTAATAAAAGAGCACACCAAAATAAAACAAACAAAATTCCAATATGCACACAAATAGGATAAAGTGGTTGAAAGGGGCCTCCCTCCCTAAAGTAGGTATGCCTCACCCAAGAGGGGCATGAGACTCCTTGCTAAATATCAGAGGTATAAAAATCAATTATAATGGCCCTCATGGCCTTAAACACTAGTCGGTCAGATCCCCCTTGAGAGGTAATCCTCCATAAAGGTTGTGTGATGTCCGACCCTTATCTGACCCAGGGTACCTGCAGAATAACCCCTGCAAGTAACCTATGTGGTACCTATGTCAAGAAACTAAGAAACCATGATATAACTAATGTGCAGGTAAACACTCACAATTCAGGTCCACAGTATGGGTAGGGTAACAAGGACCGAAACCTAGAAAGCACTGCCTCTCACAGAGGTAAAGGTACTATCAATATCCCTATATACGAATAGATCCCTAGAAACATATCTGATGCTAAGAAGGTATTGGGGGGATATCCCCTCAACGAACCTCACGTGACCTCATTCTTAAATTTGGTGTAAGCGGAGCCTCATGACGTCACCAATTATACAATGGAATTCTCTACTCCCTTAGTCAGACACATATGTTGATTTAATATCCTTGGAGAAGTTTACTCACAAAATCATATTCCAAGGCTCTAAATCCTAAGATAGTTTGTGCACCTTAGAAAATAAAATAATTTCTAATCAATTTTAAATTATCGGCGTTGATTTTAGTGGCCTTTCTTACTCAAAAAAAGGTGAGGTCATGAAACTAATGATGTTATGATTCAGCAAGTAAAATAAATGAATATGAATAAAATGAAAATTCCTAACTTCAATTCCCAATAAATGATATGCTTTTCAAAATGAAATTTTCGATTTAGTTCTGCAATTCCAACTAAGATGCAATCTTTCTATACATGTACTAAGATCAATGGTAAGGACCTAAAATATCAAATTCCATCAATGCAAAATGCCTAATATTTTTGTACTTTAAATATAAAAGAATGAAAATGCAAGGACTGAACAACAACTTGATATAAAAATTCTACTATATGTAAACAGAGACAAACCAAGTAGGATATAAATAAGAAAACACCTAGACTAATATGCAAAGACAATCAAATGAAAAGGATGATGAGAAAGGCACCGCCCAAAAATTCAACCAAAGAAAGGTCATAACAAAGACCCAAGAAGACTCATCAACCATCAAAACTTACCCAGAAAACATCAAACCCAATAACCAAGAAGAAAAGGATGATGTATGTGACTGTTCAAGAGAAAATCATGTATATACACCTCTTTCAGAAGGACATCATGTGTATGTACGCGACTGTCAGGTAAAAACCCACATATATGTGTTAAAACATAGCCAGGATAAGGAGAAGGATAAGAAACTTAGACTCAGAATGAACAGAGGCTATCAAGCAATTAGACGACAAGAAACTCAATATAAACGAGAGAAATCACAGGAGAAAAACACTCCAAACCCTGAAAAGAATATTTTATCCCCATTATGGTTGCCAATTCAGTTACGAGGAAAATCTCTCTATGACTAGGGGTAAACCACAACAGACGGAAATAAATACAGAAATCAACTCTAATATCAGGTATGATATATAAACAAGTATATTAGCAAGAAAATATAAGAGGCCTACCTCATCCAGAAGTTCAATGAAGTCCACCGTTGAGAACTTAAATCAAAGCAATACACCTGCAACATGTCCTCAACAACCAAGAAACACAAGCATATGGTGATAATATATAAAGTTAGAACATTCAATAGCATAATCCATCAACATTCATAACAAATATGCCCATGGAATAACAATTCAAATATTTGCAAGATATTTATTAAACGAGAAAAGAGTATTTTTATTGAAATGTAATAAAAAAAAGTGAATGAATTACAAACTTTGTTGTTGGCATGGTTCAAAATTGAGAAACTAAGTCCCTTCCAGTTGGGCCTCCACCACTTCAATCCTCCACCAAGGGCAAGCTCATATAAGAGAGACAATGAAGTTCTCAATCAAGTAGGGAAGAGCTTGGGGGCTCAACAATGTGCTCAGACTTAAAAGGACAAAGGGCTGCAGACTCAATATGAAGTGAATAATTTCTTCAGAGTAACTTTTCTCTCAAATTTGAATTCTTCTCCTCTTTTCCATAGCTCGGATTTGGCCAATTTATAGCCTTCAAGTGGAACTGAAGGGCCGAGTCAGAACGTTTCTAGTATATGGAAGGTCAAGGATCATGGATCTCATGACATGACATGGAAACCCAACACCATTTTTTAATTTTGAGCACAAAACCCGATGTACGCGGACTGTAGTGGTGCAACCTGCGTATACGCATGTTGTACAATAGGTAGGGAACGTATATGTGGAAAAATATTGTTTTTAGCTCTAGGATTTTCAAAAAGGGACTTCAAGTCTGCATAGGGAAATGGGAAAAGGCCTTCTGAGCAAATTTGCATAAGGTGAGGAAAATCTTGCTATAACAATAGGCTCTAGAACAGGATCTATCTCTTGAGGGGGAGATGGATCAGAGTTGGCCATGGTTTTCTAAAAAATATTGTACATGACCTCAACTATGGATAAGGACATAACCATGCTAGGATTCCCTACCCCTTCCATTGAATCCGACGGGTAAGGTAAAGTCCACGGATCATCGAAATAAGTCATTTCAAATGAATTCACTTGGAAAATCGCAGTCTTAGGTTGATCAAGGAAAACCAAAATAAATTTAATAACGTTTGAAGGTGGTGGAAAGTCAAAAGTGCCCATCAAAGATGGAAAAATTCCAGCACCTAAGTTGAAACTACCTTGCTGTGAGTTATCAATCATCAGGACCATGGGTGCCCCCGATGAAGGGTAAGGGCGAGAGAAGTACAATTGATCACTGGTTACTACCCTACCTTCATGAGGAAATCATATTACTCAAAAGATAGAGGATACCATTTTTGTCATTGCATAAGTCCAACTTCTATCCAACAAAACGTTGTAGTCGAGAGGCACGTCGACTACTTCAAACTCAACACACACATTTTTTCCCTCCAACTCCATGGGGAAGGAAAGGATTACTCCATGTGGTAGAAAAGAATGCTCTTCAAATGAATTTAACAACGTAGGAGATGGAGACAACTCACATTGACCAATAGCCTTCCAACATGCCAACAACATAACGCAAGTTAATGCACCCTCATCTATCACCGTGCGAAAAATATTTCATGTCAATGATTTTGTGGCATAAACCACCACTATCTGGAAGGTGACGTGGTAAGGAAAATGAGGTTTAACATTGGAAGGGTAGAAAACAATAGATCTCGAGTTAGTTGTCTTAGCAACACCTAAAGCAGACATTAACACTTTTCTCTATGAGGAGAAATTATGGAGGACCTCTAGAGAAGACATCGCACAAGGGGTTTGCACAAGTTCTTCAACGACAAAGTAGTTTTGAGCAACCCTTGCATTTGGATTATGAGAATCTTTCTTAAATTCATCTTTGGGTATGCGAGTCACTATTTATCCCATTGTATTCTCAATATGAAGAGGAGTTAATGGGTCAAGATATTATTTTCCTTTCTCAGCATATTCAAGCATTCTGTAATCACGGGCCCTGGTATGAAGATGAGCATCCATTCTCATCATGTACACATTTTATAATTCGGTGTTAGAATTAAGTGTGGAGGCACCCTGATTACCCCCAAGCATGTTTGTGTATGAGGAAGTCTATGTCAAATTCTTCCCTTGAGGGAAAGGTTTAGTTAACACAATAGACTATTGTTGTGCGAAACGATTCTAGGCTTCCTCAATATGAGGGCACTGATGATTCAGATGGTCCTCTGTGAAAATATTACATGGGAAATCAACCTTCTTCTTTTCATTTTTTACCTCACCATAATTGTTAGCAACCTTTTTTTCATTACCGCCCTTACCCTTCTTTCCCTTACCATTTATTTTCCCCTTGTATTGGTGTTTACCCTTAGATTTTTTCATTTACCGAGTGTCTACTTCTGACATGAGGGTGGTAGGGGAAGTCATACTAGAAGTCTAGTTGGCCACAATTTGTTCTAGCGATAATTTTTGCATTTGGTTGGACAACTGATCCGTGGGCTTTTTTTTTTATGAGTCGACAATACCATTGATATGAGGCCCAGACTTCGGTTTGTTCAAGTCAAAGGTTGACTGCAGTGCATCAGGAAGAATCTCATAAATCATTTAAGATTACGAATAGATCAATTCCAGTTGTTGAGCTCTCATTATACCTTCTTCCTCATAAAACACTTTGAAAGTTGTGATGCCTTTAGAAACACACGGAACCAAAGACTTCAGGAACCACTTGAGAAAAAATGTAGGAGGGACCTTTAATTTAATCAAGATCTTATGGATATTCCATTCCCGAATATGATTAGAGATATGGACGACCTTATTCTACTCGAAATTGGCCAACAACTCAGTGTCAGCATGGTATCTCACTTGTAGCTGAAAATGGTTCAAGAAAACCATCGCCAGATCGTTAGAGTACTTCAAGCCATCGATCTCAACATACCACTTCGTGGCACCCCCTGAGAGAGTGCATTGAAACAATCACAACTTAATAGAGTTTTAATTTAGTGAATTGGAGGAGCACCACAAGTGAAAAGTTATAACATGATCGCTCGGATCTTCGCCAAGATTTCCTTCAAATTTTGGAATATCTGAGGGAAACTAAGTCAGCATAGGAGGCCAATGTGGATAATGACAAATAGGGTCATTTAACAACGTTTACAAGTCTGGAAAATGAAGAGTTTCCAGAAACGGTAACTTGGGTTGTGATGCAGTTAAATGAAAAGACGAACCTAGATTTTGGCTGGCACCACGTTGCCAAGAAAATTTTTCCTACTGACCAGGGTTCTGGTAAAAACCAGGGTCAGTGTAAGGGACCTATGCTATAGTCTGCATCATTGAGGAATTCAAATAGTTTTATTACATATCTTGAGTGGGGATTTCTCCCTGCATGGTATTCCAAAAACCTTGGTTGAGGTTTCCCCTAGATGATCCCCCTAGTATAGGAAGTGTGTTGGTTTTGGAGCTTGATTATCTTCCTGATTCAAAGGTCTTTTACTTTTAGCCGTGTTTATACCCCATGAAGTATTTACACCCCAGAAGTATGTACACTCTTCCACGCAGGGGAGTGCAGAGGGGGGGTACCCCCTCTTCCCCTCTACGGGGTCCAGGGGGGCTATCCCCTCGGCTGGGGGGTCTGGGGGAAAGTGGGGGTTCGAGGGCATCGTCCCCCGATGGGGGTTTGGGGGTGAAGCCCTCGAAGGAAAAATTTCCTTGTAAATGTATATTGTAATTTCAATGTAAATCTAGACCATTCATTATAAGGTCGCATATCTAACGGTAGAGATACTGTTAGGGTTTTTTTTCCCTAGAAGGCAACCCTCTTTTATGAGGGAAATGTATTATGGCTATGGTTATGGTGAATATTGTATTCTGAGAGAGGAGACTGTGAGAGAAAGAAGAGGAAGCTACAACGGGTTTTGTTGTAGGTTGTATCCCTTCATTTGCTGAATAATAATAAAGGAAGGACCTGGCAATTTCTCTGGTGGACGTAGCCCACACTGGGTGAAACACGTAAATGTGTGTCTCTCTTTTATTGTGTATCTTCTGTGTTTTGTTTTCCACATTTGTTTTATTTTATTTCTTTGCAATCCTTTTTTTCTAACAACTGGTATCAGAGCGAAAAGTAACTCGCAAGAAAAGAGGGTTCCTGGTTCGAGTGGGAGCAATGTCGGAAGATGGAAAGTTTAGGGTCGAGAAATTTAACAGCCAAAACTACCAGTTATGGAAGATGCAGATGGAAGATTATTTATATCAGAAGGATCTATTCCTACCATTGGGTGGAGTAGCAAAGAAGCCGACAGCCATGAAGGACGAAGAATGGGAGATTCTTGACAGAAAGGCTCTAGGAACGATACGGCTGAGCTTGGCAGCGTCGGTGGCTTTCAATATTTCCAAAGAAAAGACAACGAAGGTTTTGATGGACGCATTGGCCAAATTGTATGAAAAACCCTCGATGTCCAATAAGGTATTTCTAATGAAGAGATTATTCAATATGAAGATGTCAAAAGGTGGGTCTCTTGCAGATCATTTAAATGGATTTAATATGGTTACTAATCAACTAAGTTCTGTAAAAGTGGACTTTGATGATGAGTTCAGGGCTCTTCTAATCTTGTGCTCATTGCCAGAAAGCTGGAACAGGTTGGTCATGGTTGTAAGTAACTCTATCTCTGGTTCAAATACTTTAAAATTTGATGATGTTGTTGGTGTTATCCTTAGTGAGGAAATGGGACGAAAAAGCACAGGTGAGATATCAGGTAATGCATTGAACATGGAGAACAGGGGAAGACAAAAGGATAGAGGAAAGGGCTCAAGGAACTGTGGAAATTCTAGGAAGGGTAGATCCAAATCCAGACTTGGAAATATAGAGTGTTGGAATTGTGGGAAGAAAGGACATCTGAAGAAAGACTGCAGAGCTCCAAATAAACAAAGAGATGGACAGCAAGAGAGAAATTAAGAAGCAAATGTAACAGGTGATGTGTTACAAGATGCTTTGATTCTTTCTGTAGATAATATTTTTGAGTCTTGGGTAGTAGATTCAGGGGCTTCATTTCATGCCACACCCCATAGGAAACATTTTCTAGATTATGTTCAAGGTGATTTTGGAAAAGTTCATTTGGGTGATGATGCACCATGCAAAATTGTTGGAATGGGAAAGGTAAAAATAAAGCAACAAAATGGAAACCAATGGTTGTTGAAAGAGGTAAAACATGTTCCATATTTAAAGAAAAATTTAATTTCAACAGGGTAGTTGGAAAGTGAAGGTTGTATATCCATATTAAAAGATAAGACGTGGAAGGTCATCAAAGGATCATTGGTGATAGCAAAATGAGAGAAGGTAGGTACATTGTATTTATGTACTGGTAATATTGACTCTTCTATATCTTTAGCTTCTACAGGAGTGGATACAACACTATGGCATCATAGGCTAGGACACATGAGTGAGAAGGGTATGCAGATCCTTCATAAAAGAAATTTGCTACCAGATCTTGAACAAAATGATTTGGACTTATGTGAGCATTGTGTTTATGGAAAACAAAAGAGAGTTAGATTTCTCATAGTCGGAAAAGAAAAGAAGAATGAAAGGTTAGAGCTTATGGATACAGATGTATGGGGACCAGTTCAGGTATCATCTCTTGGTGGCTCTAATTATTATGTTACTTTTATTGATGATGAAACTAGAAAAACTTGGGGTTGTTGCATTCGACAAAAATCTGATGTTTTTGATACTTTTAAGAAATTGAAAGATTTAGTTGAGAATGAGACAGGAAAAAATTTGAAGTGTCTCAGATCAGATAATGGAGGTGAATATTGCAGCAAGGAGTTTGATGATTACTGTTCATACCATAGGATTTGTAGAGAGAAGATAGTTCCAAGAACACCACAAGAAAATGGTGTGTCAGAAAGGATGAACAGGACAATCATGGAGTGTGCAAGGAGTATGAGATTGCATGTCAGTTTGCCCTTACAGTTCTGGGTAGATGTTGTAGATACTATTGTTTATTTAATAAATAGAGGACCTTCAATCTCTTTGGATGGTAGAATTCCAAAGGAGGAATGGAGAGGAAAAAAGGTAAACTATTATTTTTTGAAAACTTTCGGTTGTGAAGCATTTGTCCATATTGATAAAGAAAATAGAACAA
>ML786554.1:10649-92302 GCA_009831015.1 Picea engelmannii | reverse complement strand
TTATAGTAGATGTCATTCTGATCACTGTGTTTATTTTTAAAAGCTAGAAAATGGAAGCTTTATTATCTTGCTATTGTATGTAGATGACATGCTTGTTGCAGGGTCTAATATGCAGGATATAAATGTGCTCAAGAAGAAATTAGACAAATCATTTGAGATGAAGGATTTGGGTGTTGCAAAGAAAATTCTTGGCATGAGAATAACAAGAGACAGAAAAAATCACAAATTGACATTATCTAAGGGTGAGTACATAGAGAAGGTATTGGAGAGGTTTAGAATGCAGAATGCAAAACCAGTTAGTACACCTTTGGCCAGCCATTTCAAATTAACTAAGGAAATGTGTCCCAGGACACAGGAGGAGATAGAATACATGTCCAGGGTCCCTTATTCATCAGCAGTTGGCAGCTTGATGTATGCAATGGTTTACACAAGACCAGATATTGCACATGCAGTGGGAGTTGTGAGCAGGTATATGAACAATCCAGGTAAAGAACATTGGGAGGCAGTAAAGTGGATTCTCAGGTATTTGAAAGGTACTACTACTCATGCATTATGTTTTGGAGGTTAAGACACTTTTCTATAGGGATATGTTGATTCAGATATGGCAGGTGATAAAGACAGCAGGAGGAGCACCACGGGGTATGTTTTTACTATAGGTGGAATAGCAGTAAGTTGGATTTCGAAACTGCAAAAGGTTGTTGCACTTTCAACAACAGAGGCAAAGTATGTTGCTTCTACACAGGCTAGTAAAGAGATGATTTGGTTACAGAGGTTTATGGAGGAATTGGGAAAGAAGCAGGAGAACAGTAGGTTGTACTGTGACAATCAGAGTGCCATTCACCTTGCAAAGAACTCAGCCTTCCATTCGAAGACTAAGCATATATAGTTGAGGTACCACTTCATATGATCCACCTTGGAAGATGGACATTTGAAGTTGGAAAAGATACACACTAGCCAGAATCCTACAAACATGTTAACAAAGGAAGTAACTAGGGAGAAACTGAGTTCCTACTCAGTTTCAGTTGGTCTTCCAGAATGAAGATGAAGATGAGAAATTTTCCAGGTCCAAGAAGGTTCAGAGTCCAGCATATACAACAGTGGTGGAGTTCTTGAGATCAGTCTCCAAGTGGGAGATTGTTGGTTGTGGAGCCTGATTATCTTTCTGATTCGGAGGTCTTTTAATTTCATCCGTGTTTATACCCCATGAAGTATTTAAACCCTAGAAGTATGTACACTCTTCCACATGGGGTAGTGCAGAGGGGGGGTACCCCCTCTGCAGGATCCGAGGGGGCTATCCCCCCAACTGGGGGGTCTGGGGGGAAGCAGGGGTTCAGGGGCGAAGCCCCCGGAGGAAAAATTTCCTTATAAATGTATATTGTAATTTCATTGTTAATCTAGAACATTCATTATAAGGTCGCAGATCTAACGGTAGAGATTATGTTAGGGTTTTTTTTGCCTAGAAGGCAACCCTCTTTTATGAGGGAAATGTATTATGGCTATGGCTATGGTGAATATTGTATTCCAAGAGAGGAGACTGTGAGAGAAAGCAGAGGAAGTTACAGCGGGTTTTGTTGTAGGTTGTATCCCTTCATTTGCTGGATAATAATAAAGGAAGGACCTGGCAATTTCTCTGGCGGACGTAGCCCACACTGGGTGAACCACGTAAATCTGTGTCTCTCTTGTATTGTGTATCTTCTGTGTTTTGTTTTCCACATTTATTTTATTTTATTGCTTCGCGGTCTTGTTTTTCTAACAAAGTGAACCTTCCCTGAGCTTCCACTGGATGTGGGAGGGGTTTCCTCCAATCTATATCCCTTACAGAGGTAAAGAACACTGCCCGGGATTTCCAAGACCTTGAAATGAAGTTGTTCTTTCCATCATTCCTTATGAAGGTATAAATCCTTGCATAGTGTTGGGTTGATTGAGAAAGGGGTTTCCCCCTGACAAAAATGTTGATGAACAGAAGGCGTTATTCCCAAAAGCACCAAATAAATACAATGACATGGACCCATCCAAAGTCGTATAGGACTGACTCCCTCCGCTAAACAAGCTAGAACTAGCATTAGGCTCGGATGGTTGTTGAAAAGCACCTCCAAGTGAGGGGGATGGAGGGGGAATATGACCCCCACCATAAGGGATTGCATTGTATGGAGTAGAGGTTTCCCTGAGGGATCCGTGCAAGGGAGTATTAGAACTCCCTACCCCCAAACCAGTAGTCTATAAAGTGGAGTAGTTTAAAGTCTAACTTGTGTCAAAACTCGACATCCCATATGATAAATGAGCACCAAACGTGTTATGTATGGTCAAAGTATGAACAGTGGTTGAAGTTGTAGTAGACACTATGCCACTGCCAGAAGTGGTAGTTGTCTAAAGAGAGGTATTTATTGTAGGGGAAGGTGGGGGAGGGGGCATGGCGCCCCCTCCACCTATGGTCGAGACAAGATTATGGGGAATATCAGTAGAGGTCGCATCATTTTCTTCCATATCCAGTCACCTATGGAGACTATGGGTAAACCATGTATATTTGTGTCTCTATTGTATTGTGTATCTTATGTTTTTTATTTATGCACTTGTTTTTATTTTATTGCTCCATGATCATGTTTTTCTAATAACTGGTATCAGAGCAAAAGGTAACTCACAGGAAAAGAGGTTTCCTAGTTCAAGTGGGAGAAATGGAGGAAGATGGAAAGTTTAGGATCGAGAAATTTAATTGCCAAAAATACCATTTATGGAAGATGCAGATGGCATATTATTTATATCAGAAGGATCTATTCCTACCATTGGGTGGAATAGAAAAGAAGTCGAAGACCATGAAGGACGAAGAATGGGAGGTTCTTGACAGAAAGGCACTAGGAACAATACAGTTGACCCTAGAAACGTTGGTGGTTTTCAATATTTCGAAACAAAATACAATGAAGGAGTTGATGGATGCATTGGTTAAAATGTATGAAAACCCTCAGCGTCCAATAAGGTATTTCTAATGAATATATTATTTAATAAGAATATGTCATAGGGTGGGCCTGTTGCAGATCATATAAATGAATTTAATACAGTTACTAATCAGCTAAGTTATGTAAAAGTGGAGTTTGATGATGAAGTTAGGGATCTTCTAATATTGTGCTCATTTTCATAAATCTAGAATGGCTTGGTCATGGCTATAAGTAACTATGTCTCTTATTTAAGAACTTTAAAATTTGATGATGTTCTTGGTGTTATCCTTAGAGAGGAAATCCAACAAAAAATCACATGTGAGACATCAGGTAATGCGTTAAACATGGAGAATAGGGGAAGACAAAATGATAGAGGAAAGGGCTCAAGGAACCATGGGAATTCTAGGAAGGGTAGATCCAAATTCAAACTGGGAAAGATAGAGTGTCAGAATTGTGGGAAGAAAGGACATATGAAGAAAGATTGCAGAGCTCCAAAGAAATAAAGAGATGGACAATAGGAGAAAAATCAGAAAGCTAATGTAACAGGTAATGTGTTACAAGATGATTTGATTCTTTCTGTAGATAATATTTATGAGTCTTGGGTATTACATTCAGAGGCTTCATTTCATGCCACACCCCATAGAAAACATTTTCTAGATTATGTTCAAGGTGATTTTGGACAGGTTCATTTGGGTGATGATGCACTATGCAAAATTGTTGGAATGGGAAAGGTAAAAATAAAGCAAAGGAATGGAAACCAATGTTTGTTGAAAGAGGTAAGACATGTTCTAGATCTAAGGAAAAATCTAATTTCAACAGGGAAGTTGGCAATTGAAGGTTGTATATCTATATTTACAGATAAGGCATGGAAGGTCACCAAAGGATCACTGGTGATAGAAAAAAGGAGATAAGGTAGGTACATTGTATTTATGTACTGGTAATATTGATTCTTATATGTCTTTAGCTTCTACAGGATTGGATACATCACTATGGCATCATAGGCTTGGATAGATGAGTGAGATAGGGATGTAGATAATTCACAAAAGAAATTTTATGCTAGATCTTAAACAAATTGATTTGGATTTCTGTGAGCATTATGTTTATGGAAAACAAAAGAGAGTTAGATTTCTCAGAGTTGGAAAAGAAAAGATGAGTAAAAGGTTAGATCTTGTGCATACAGATGTATGGGGAATAGCTCAGGCATCATCTCTTGGTGGCTCTCATTATTATGTTACTTTTATTGATGATGCAACTAGAAAAACTTGGGTTTATTGCATTCGACAAAAATATGATGTTTTTGATACTTTTAATAAATGGAAAGATTTGGTTGAGAATGAGACAGGAAAAAGGTTGAAGTGTCTCAGATCATACAATGGAGGTGAATATTTCAGAAACGATTTTGATGATTAATGTTCATACCATGGGATTTGTAGAGAGAAGACAGTTCCAGGAACACCACAAGAAAATGGTGTGTTAGAAAGGATGAACATGACAATCATGGAGTGTGCAAGGAGTATGATATTGCATGCTAGTTTTCCCTTACATTTATGGGCATATGTTGTAGATACTATTGTTTACTTAATAAACAGAGGACCTTCAAGATTTTTGGATGGTATAATTCCAGAGGAGGAATGGATAGGTAAAAAGGTAAACTATTATTTTTTGAAGACTTTCAGTTGTGAAACATTTTTCCATATTGATAAAGAAAATAGAACAAAGCTTGAGGAAAAATACAATAATTGTACTTGTATTGGATACAATGTTAATGATTTTGGTTATTTCTTATTGGATTATTAAAATCACAAAATCCTTAAGATTAGATATGTCATATTCAATGAGAAGTTCATATACAAAGATCAGTTGCAGGGAAATAAATAGGAAAAAGAAAAACCAAAATACATAGTGCTTGATGAGATCAGTGAAAAAGAAATTCCAAAGGTACCAGGAAATCAAAATGTACAACAAAAGGAGCAACAGGTACCTCAAACTCCTGCAAGTGTTGTTATAAGATCTACCCGGTTAAGTAGACCCCCTGAATGATACTCTCCTTCTTTGTATTATTTATTGTTGATTGATTCTGGTGAACCAGAATGTTATGAAGAGGCAATGCAGATAGACAATAAAAAGAAGTGGGAGCAAGGCATGAAAGAGGAAATGGATTCCCTAGTAAATAACTAGACTTGGGACTTGGTTTAGTTACCTACAAGAAAAGGAGCATTGCAGAATAAATGAGTTTACAAGTTGAAGGAGGAATATGTAGGAAAAAAGTGGTACAAGGCTAGACTTGTTGTAAAGGGATTTGCACAAAAGAAATGCATAGATTTTGATGAAATATTTTCTCATGTTGTTAAAATGACTTCAATTAGGACTATTTTAATTCTTGTGGCCATAGAAGATTTGAATCTTGAACAATTATATGTAAAAAAAACTTTTCTCCATTGGGATTTGGAGGAAGAGATTTATATGCAGCAACCACAGGGGTATGAGGTCAAAGGGAAGGAGAATTTGGTATGCAGGTTGAAGAAGAGATTGCATGGCCTAAATCAAGCTCCAAAGCAATGGTATTTGAATTTTGATAGGTTTATGACATAACAAGTTTATAGTAGATGGTGTTCTGATCACTTTGTTTATTTTAAAAGGATAGAAAATGGAAGCTATATTATCTTGCTAGTGTATGTAGATGACATGCTTGTTGCAGGGTCTAATATGAAGGATATAAATGTGTTCAATAAGAAATTATCTAATTCATTTACAATGAAGGATTTGGGTGCTGCAATGAAAATCCTTGGTATGAGAATAACAGGAGATAGGAAAAATCACAAATTGACATTGTCTCAGGGTGAGTACATAGAGAAGGTGTTGGAGAGGCTTAGAATGAAGAATGCAAAACTAGTTAGTACACCAAAAAAATGTGTCCCAAGACATAGGAGGATATAGAATACATGTCCAGGTCCCTTATTCATCAACAATTGGAAACTTGATGTATGCGTTGGTTTGAACAAGAACAGATATTGCACATGCAGTGGGAGTTGTGAGCAGGTATATGAAAAATCTAGGTAAAGAACATTGGGAGGTAGTATATTGGATTCTCGGGTATTTGAAAGGTATTTCTACTCATGCATTATGTTTTGGAGGTTCAGACATTGTTCTACAAGGATATGTTGATTCAGATATGGCAGGTGATAAAGATAGCAAGAGGAGCACCACGGGATATATTTTTACTGTAGGTGGAACAACAGTAAGTTGGACTTTGAAACTACAAAAGGTTGTTTCACTTTCAACAACAGAGATAGAGTATGTTGCTGCTATAGAGGCTAGTAAAGAGATTATTTGGTTACAAAGGTTTATGGAGGAATTGGGAAAGAAGAAAGATAATAGCAGGATGTATTGTGACAATGAGAGTGCCATTCATCTTGCAAAGAAAACATCCTTCCATTCGAAGACTATGAATATACATATCAGGTACCATTTCCTACGATCTATCTTGGAAGTTGGAGTTTGAAGTTGGAAAAGATACACACTAGACAGAATCCTATAGACATGTTAACAAACAGAGTAACCAGGGACAAATTGAGTTCCTACTTAGTTTCAATTGGTCTTCAAGCATGAAGGTGAAGATAAAAAAATTTCCAGGTCCAAGGTGGATCATAGGCCAACAAGTACAAAAATGGTGGAGTTGTTGTGATAATCTCCAAGTGAGATATTGTTGGTTGTGGAGCCTGATTAACTTCCTCATTTAGAGATCTTTATTTTCAGTCGTGTTTATACCTCATCAGGACTATACACCCCAAAATAATATACACCCCTCCATGCGAGGGGGTTGCAGGAAGGGATTTCCCCCCCTGTGGGGTCCGAGGGCCAGCAGTGATTCAGAGGCAACATCCTTGATGGGGATTCAGGGGCGAAGCCCCCAAACGAAAATTTTCCTTGTAAATTTATATTGTAGTTTCATAGTAAATCTGGACCGTTCATTATAAGGTCACATATATGACTGTAGAAGTTATGTTAGGGTTTTTTTCCCTAGAAGGAAACCCTCTTTTATGAGGGAATTATATTGTGGTTGTGTATCATTGGGAATATTGTATTCTGAGAGAGGATGATGTTAGATAAATAAGAGGAAGTTACAAAGGATGTGTTGTAGGTTCTATCCCTTCATTTGCTAGATAATAAAAAGGAAGGACCAAGAAATTTCTCTAGTGGACATAGCCCACACTGGGTGAACCAATTATATATGTGTCTCTATTTTATTGTGCATATTTTGTGTTTTATTTCCACATTTGTTTTTATTTTATTCCTTTGTGATCCTATTTTTCTAACAATCGAGCACACTTTCTTGTGGCTCGGTAGCTTCGAAATAACCTTCTTGATCTAACCTTTTCCTCAGTGATGGTGGGGGTGGATCCCCAGTTACTGGTGGCAGGCTTTGAAGTCTTTGTGAATGGAAGAGATGTTGATCATCTACTTTGTGAAACGATGAACCCACACTCTAAGGAAAATCTAGGGGGAAGCACAGAGCACACACTAAAAATTCCCTAAAGATAAATCAAGAAAACCAGAGAAAGGCACGAAGAATAGTTACGCCAACCAACACTAGAGAAAATTATCGGTGCAAGTGTAACTCAAACATGGAAACACCCTTAGGGTATACTCTGTGAATCATGGTCCAATGTCTATCCTAGGTACCGTGGTATTCCCCCTGCAGTCACCTATGTGAGTACCTATAAAAGGAAACTAGGTTTCCATCTCGCAGTGAGTCACCAGGTGGGTATAGTCGATAGTCGGGAAGATCGTATGAGCAGGATAACTATGTTCGAATCCTTTCAAGGGTACCAAAAACAAATGGTCCAGAAGACAATTGAGGATCCTGAATGGATTCGAGGTCCACAAAGCTCTGTAGTCAGATGCAACCAGACAAATCCCAATAATGAACCTCAAATACGATCCCCACTATGCTTGGTCCTTCTTTGGAGGGGTTATTTCCTCTGCCTTTCATCAGGTGACCTCATGTTTATCCCCTATGTTAGAGGGGGGTCATGGATAACTTTTATGAGAAATGGACTTTAACACTCCCTACCTCAGACTCTTAAGTTTGTTTAGTGGCCTTGGAGAGTTTCCTCTCCACACCTAATCCAAGGCCCTAAATCCTATTCTAATTGGTGTACCCTATAAACGAAAAAGTATAATTGATTTTAAAATTAAGCATTAATTTTAATGGCTTTATTACTCAAGGGTGCGGTAGTGAAACTCATGATGTTCTTTCAGAGACTAGAAGAGAAGAGTTAACGAGCTTTATAAGATTGTTCTTTAAATGTGAATGAAATCAAACAACATCCTACAAATAAATATTTGGCTCTTTTAACTTCTAAAATGAAAACCAAGATCCTAACATGCAATCTATCCTAGAATGCTCTTTCATTCCATATGTAATGCAACTACTTAAACTTCCAGAGAAGAAGGAAAGAAGAAACTTTGGGTTGAGATTTTTTTTTTTTTATAAACACAACCTAAGATACTAAAACTAAATGAACATGCAAAGTAACATGCAAATGAAGTTCCCCGGATGGGGTGACACGCGCCCAGCTAGCACATACGTGGATGCCCATCGGGACGCCCATTATGGCATCAACTGGCGAACTCCCACTGAACAGTGATTGCCCATGGCCTGCACCAGGCACACACCGTCGATGAGCCCTCTCGCGCGAGGGAATGGTACCCGGAGCCAGCGCACTAGAAGCTCGACATTAATGGACGCGACAGGCATTCATGCTGGCTGTGTAAATGAGGGAATGAATCGAGGAGCGGTAAATTCGACCCCTGCAGTGTTCATTTGGCTCATTTCCAATTCTCGACCCCTGTCGCAGCCTGGTTGTGAAGTTATAGCGCAAACAACGGCTCGAACCATGCCCAAGATCTGGGGGAAATCTCGTCGAGGAGCCGCATGGTACAGAGCCGAGTCCCGGCAAAAGTGCATCAGCCACTTTGAGAGGGCATTGAAGATGGCAGCCACCAGGTGCAGGAAAATAAATGGTCCACCACCCATGGAAATCATAGAGGAAATCAGTTGGGAGGAGGCACAACAGCACCTCGCCTCACTCGGCAGCCAGGAAGGGCCAAAGCCACAGCAAGAAACCGCCCCGTGGGACCTTAATGCAGCCATAGTGGAAGACCTCTACCCGCCTTGCCTGGTGGAAGAGGAAGTCCCTCCCGGTGACAGCGCAGGAACGGAGACATTGGCAGGCTTGGCATTGTGTGCAGCGGGGGACTCCAGTGCTCAAGCGCCCGACATCAACGGGGAAACGGACCAACCTCTAGCCGTGGATTTTCGATACCTCTCTCTCATTTTCGAGTTCCGACACCTCATGGAAGATCAGGAATTCCTCTTAGCCAGGATGGACCAGCTTTTGGACATGTTTTTCACAGCATATTCCAAAGGCACTCCGAAGAGACAATGCCCGACGTGCGCACAGGCGTACTCACTCCCGACAGGCTGGCGTCAGAGGAAGAATGCAGCTCCTGGTTAGGATTACTTATGCTGTCTAGTTCAGTTTAGAAAGTTTAGCTACTCTTGTTTCGTAATGGTTTTTGCTTTAAAAATCTACAGTTTAATAGCCCTGGTTTCCCAAGGGCAGGGCACCCTTATGTATAATCTAACAATAGGTCTCCATCTGGCACAGACTGTCCAGATGCCATGGTTTCCTGTTCAGGCAGGGCAGCTGGCAGTAGAGACGATCACTGTATTTTCCTTTTTGGCAATACAATAGGCACTACTTTTTTATTTAAAAAAAAAAAAAACATGCAAATGAAGTTAAGAAACTCTTTTTCTTTTTGCAAAATGAATACAAGGGAAAAGGACGAGAAAAAAGTTTACACTTAACTACAATTTTTGAAAAAAAATTATATGCTTGTGAAATGAAAACAACAAAACAACTATTTCTTTTCTTTTCAAAGTAGACCAAGAGATAAGGAGAACAACCAAGAGACTGACTCCATTCCTAAACCACTTCTAGAAAGCAGAGATTCACCAAAATCCAAAGGAGAACCTAAATCTTGAAAGCACACATTCAACCTTGCTAAAAGACAGAAAGAGACAAAAAAAACTATACAAGAGGATTTATTTACAATTTCATAAACAAACTGATAATTAAATATTTTCTAACAATAGTTAGCTGAGGTCTCTGGCACTCAGGAAGACCTAAGAAACCAAAGATTTACTGGAAGAAATGAAAAGTTTTCTGAAAAAAAACTCTTCAAAAGAACAAACATGTGTTCTGTGCACAGGCAGCATGCGTATATACACGGGATAGGTTAAACTCAGAAAGTGTGTGTACATGGTCTAGGTATATACCATGGCATGCATATAACTGAACAAACTCAAAAATAGATAAGATTTAGAGTGACCACCGAGATTAGGGAAACTGGTAAACACTTGTAATGTGACCAAAGACTCTCATTGACTTAGAAAACATAGAAAAACAACATGAATTCAAATAAAAAAGAATCTCCTAACAAGACCCTAGAGAGATTCCCCAGTGGAGTCACCAATTCTTCTTTGGGGAAAAATCCCCCTAATCAGGGTCGAGTGACTAGGCAAAGCAATGGTACCTTAAAAGACAAAATTACTCCTATTCTACCCAAATCTAACAAGAACTAATGACAATTAAGGAAAGGAAAGTTAAATCAAAGTATGCACCTTAAGTCCTTTTGTTTGTAGTATATCCTTTCCTATCATTGTTCTCTCTTAGATTACAAGGCTCCTCCCAATGTTAGCCTAGACCAACTTCAAAGAAAAATATACAACAACATATGCATAATCACCAAGATCATTTAAAGGCCTAAATATTCATGAAATCAATTTAGAAATATAAACATGAAGACACATAGATTTGGGACAAGAAAATTATCTTTTATTAAAAATAATGTTATAAGATACAACCTTAATCTTACTAACACAACTCCACAAACCTCACCTCGGTTCCTGTAATTAGACTCCAAGTGCACCAATCCCAAAGTGAGATCTTCACAACCAACATGTCAATAGAAGGAAATGGATGGATTGCATAAGGAGGATGAATGATTGGGAATGTTGAGGATGAAAACATAGAACATGATGCAAAGGCTTGGAATGAGAGAGAGAGAAATTTTGGCAGAGTTCACTTGCCTCTTCTTTCATATCTTCAAATGACCCCCCTAGAGCACTTTTTATATGGATAAATTATGGTTATTCGGTTGTCAGAATGGATACAAGAGTTAAAATGGTTGTGCAGCCCAAAATATCTTGTAAACTCCGCTAGAAAGTAGATAATTTTTATTTTTTTCCACTTTTGAGAGTACACGCAGGTTGTTAGGTATTCAGGTCACGTATGTACATGCGTTGCATGTGTATCATGGTGCGTACACCATACAAAAAGATGTTTTTTAAGAGGAACTTTAGCAAAAGTGGTTGGAAAATGTGTAAAGAGTAGGCCAATGTAAAAAATGCATAACAGTGGCATTTTGGACTATAACACCTATGCTACTGGAGCAAGTGTCTCATCATAATCTTCTCCCTCTTGATGGGAGAATCCTCTGGACACAAATAGATCTTTGTACACCTCTATGATTCCATCTACACCATGCTTGATCTTGCAGATCAACTTGGAATTCACCACTAACTTCCCTTCTCGTCTCGGAACCAAGGAAAAATCCATATCCCAATCCTTCTGACTGGCTTCCTCCTCTATCACTGAAACAAGGGAATCCTCCGAGGTGGTCTCATATCTCCTCGAAGCCTCTAAATCTTTGATCTATCCTCATGTATGTCATTCCTGGAAGATGTCTCTCTCTCCCATATGAATCTAAGGAGGAATATTTTTTGAATGAAAGTCTCTAAGACACTGACTCTCTCTGAGATCAATCTCACTCTAAGTCTGCATTCTCCCATTGAAGCTTGACTCCCACTGAGTCTATATAATCTTTGGGGCCATATGATCCCTCTACATATGTTGACCTCCTCTTGAATTTTTATCTCAAATGAATTGTCTTGGGGAGGATGCTCCTCCCTACTAGATCCTGAGGGATGACTCCCTCTAAACTCTAGCTTCTTCAAAGTTGGTACATGCTGGGGTTGCCTACCTCACCACTGGTGGATCCATCTGGTCCTCCTCATGATATGGATCATCAATGACATATATATGTATCCCATTTGCATCCTACAAAGTATCATGCGACCATGCTGGTCTCTTCCTGGTCACTGCAATGATTCTGGGTAGGCCCTTCTGGCTCTACTAACTCTTCTCGACGATCTGAATAATAGTCAATTGAACTAGAGGGATCTGTATGATCATCTTTAGAGCCTTCTACTATTTACAATCTATCTCCATATGAGATAGTTTGTTTCCCAAAAAAGTACCCTTCTTTCTAGAATGTTTTGACTTCATCCTTTTCTCCTTCATTACGTGGATGTGTATGGTCATGTACACAACTCTATGTCAGGATAATATTCTCCATGTCTCATCTAGCGACCATCTAATATGTTTCCTCCTGCAACTATCATTATGTCTCCCTCTCAGAGCTGTCAACTCTGACTTTCCCGGAACAAGAGAAACAACAAGGGAAAACAACAAACAAGAATAATACTCTTATAATAATAACAATAATAAAAAACAAGAAGGGGAACAATTGTCGTAGTAGCTCCTTCTCAAAGCTATCACTTGTGACCTTCCTGGAACAAGGTCAACAACCAAGAACATCTCCTAGAGGAGATAAACTTATCTTGTAAACAAGTACATCATTAATACTAAACAATGAGCTTTTACTTAATGATCATAATACCAACAATATTCAAATGTTACTAAACATTTGATAGCAATAGCAATAATAGAATTCTAAAGACTACTATTCTAGTTACAACACTTACTTACGTTGTAGAAATATAAAATATCAAACCTGATATGAGAACCTGGAGTCTAGTTGTTTCTATCCCATTTGAGTTGTCATATACATTAGGAGACATCGTCATTGTTGCCTCCAACCCTTGGGCTTCCTCTGAGTGCACTAGATCTAAGATCCCTTCGAATCCATTGTCACTGATTAGATAAATGTTATTTTTCCAAGTGTACATCTCCTGCAAATACCCTCATATTATATACAAGTACACCATCCAAATTTGTCTTCTAATCTGAGACATTACATCAATGAGAAAAAATTAGAAATCTGAATCAGAAGACTCAATGTCCAGGAAAATGTCAACAAGCCTAAGAATCCTAAAACTTCAATTTTGACGGAAATTCAATATGAGAAGTGCAATAGGTGCGCTAGAGTAGGACAAGTTGATAATTGGTGGAGTTTGTCCAAATTGTCTTTATAACAAGTTCTCAACAAGGTTAACAAAGAAAATTGTTCGACAACAAATCTCAGCAATGTGGCAAATCTCACGATCTTCCTTCGAATAGTTAGACTTTTTTAAAGGTAACCAACTCTGATACCATGTTATATTTTCATCAGTTTCATTAACATTAGATTTACCATAGAATTTTTATCTTATTTTAACATTAAATAATCATATAATGAAATAGATAAGCAATAGATAAAAAAGCACAAGAAGAAACAAAGATTTATCCTAGGAAAACCCCAAACTCGGGGAAAACCCCAACCAACTTTTCTTAGAGAGATATTTCCAATAGAACCATGAAAAAGCTATAATGACAAGAAAAAACCAATGTTGGCATAGGGGTAGACCCAGGGTTCAGCTCTAACAGCGTGTCGACAATCCCTAACTATTGGCCCTTTCGGCAACACCTGCGAAGAAGATGCAGTCTCACATTTCGGCAACATCTGCGAAGAAGATGCAGTCTCACATGAAGTAGCAATAGGGGGTTGTAGAACACAAGTGTCTACAACCAGAGGAAATGCAAGTTGAATCAAGGAAACCATGCACGGAGATATGATTATTCTTTCCAAGCATAAACCTACTTCGCACAATTATATGTCAGATCTAACATACTAATGCATCAACAGAGTAACAGAAGCAAAGAACACAACATCAATCACACACAACACAATATATACGTGGTTCACCCTCTCCCTAGGGCTACGTCCATAGAACTGTGTTTTATAATATATTAGGTGAAAGCATACAGTTCTATCTACGCTCTTAGCTTGCAGATCTTTCTCTCCTTCTCTCTTCTCTTCTTTCTTCTCTTTATATCCCCTTCCCTGCGCACCCAGTTGTAGGGTTGATCTTTTCACCCAGCTAAAGTTCTTACAATACCAGAAGGCTCTCACACTCATCACTTCTTCCTCTCTCAAGATGATAATGATAATGACCAATATCCTTCTCTCTTACAATCATGAACCCAATAACAAACCCCTCTTCTCCCCTCTAGGTTCTTATTTATACATTACAATAACTCACCGACAACCTTAGGCTGAAACCTAGGTGTCCAAACCCTAGATACCAAAACCCTAGGTGTCTAAAACCCAAGGTCAACTTGACCCGTGTTTTCTGGGCTTTGCCAGCCTGTCTTTCCTTCCTTCCTGTGAGGTGCTCCAAATCATCCAACAGTGACTTTTTCGCTTGATGATTTTTCCACGATCCATATTCCTTGTTGATATGTTCTCCTTGATCCTCTCATCCAACGTCTCTCTCTCTCGCACTTCGTTCCATATTTTCTTCTCTTTTGGCCACTTTGACCCACTATCAGTTAGGGTGTCTTCCGCACAGTTCACATTTCATATTTTCTCTCATAATATTTCCTTTCTTCCATAACCAAATTCCAAAAGCCCCCCAAAACTCACATGTGACTCATCCCGAGGCACTTCAGATCTGATCCTTCTGTGTTGCTTCGACTTCAAACTACGCGAAGAAGCCTGTGCTTTCTATTCTATCCTCCCCCACTATGTGCAGACTTTATTTTCTGTGTTTGGTACCCATTTTCAACTGCACCTGGTACCTGAACCCTTCCTCTTCTACTCTTACTGATGGCTTCGAGGAAGTTGGTTGTCATAGTACAATTTCAACCAACTCCCGTTCACCAAACCTTCCTTCCATTCTCCATTCAAAGTATTCAACTGTGCAACTCCTCCTTCTGTGACATAGACAAACTCATATGGCCCAATCCAATGTGTTCTGAACTTCCCTGGATGCTTCATGAACTTAATGTCATATACCAATCCTAGATCTCCTTGATTAAAGGCTTTCTTTTTTATGTGTCTGTCATGGTAGGCCTTTTCTCTTTCCTTCTGCACCTGTTGAAGGAATCCTGCAATAAACCCGTCTTCCTCTAGTTTGACCAACTGTGTGAGCCTCTATTGAACAGTGCCAATGTCATCCATATCTGTAAAGGCTACTATTCTCAGACTAGGAACCAAATATTCCATTGGTACAACTGCTTCTAGGCCATAGGCCAACTTAAAGGGAATCTGCATTGTCATCTTCTTGCAAGTGGTTCTATAGGCCCATAACACTGCTGACACTCTCAAGTCCCAATCATCCCTGTTCACACTACAAATCTTCGTCGGCGTTGCCTCCAAGATATTATTGAATTCTTCAACTATCCCATTCGCTTATGGATGGTAGGGTGTGCTCTTTTGATGATGAACTGCAAATTCCTCAGTCGTGGCTTCAATGGTCTTATTATTTAAATGTGTTCCTTGATCTCTCATAAGGATATTCAAGCATCCAAACCTGGTTATGATGTCATCAAATATGAAGCGCATAGTTGTAGTTGCACTACAATCCTTGACTGCTCATTCTTCAGCCCATCTGGTCAAGTACTCTGTCGCAGTGATTATGTACCTTGCTCCTGTGCGCTTTCCTAGTGGGTTTATAGGTCCCACGAAATCAATGGCCCATTTTTCAAATGCTTGTAAGGTTAGTTGGGGTGATAAAGGCATCTCATCTCTTCTGGACAGTTTCCCAACTTGTTGGCATACATCGCAGGATTTGTGGTAATCCTTAGCATCCTTGTGTAAAGTGGGCCACTAGAGGCCATCTCTAAGAACCTTATGCACTATTGCTTTTCCTACGTAGTGTCCTCCTGCGATGCCCTCATGTGCTTATGCTAGAATTAGTGGTCTTTCTACCTCCATGACACATCTCCTCAAGATCTCATCTGGTCCCATCTTGTATAGTTGTCCAACTATAAGTGAAAAATCTGCAGCACGAACTACTAGTTGTTTCTTCTGAGTGACTGTATATTCCAGAGGTGCCATTCCTGTTGACATGAACTGGACTATCTCGATGAAGAGATCATCAACCTTTCTAATGGCCAACAACTATGCATCTGACAGTGTATCCTCCAAGATAGCAGGTTCCTCTCCATGTTCCAACTTCAACAAGTGGTCAGGTTCTTTGTTCTTTCTCCCTGGCTTAACCACGATCTCAAAATCATATTCCTAAAATAGCAGAAGCCATCTGCATATTATTCCCCCAAAAACTAGATTTTTGACTAGGTATTTCAACGCAAAGTGATCAGTGAACATCTTAAAGTGTCCTCCCAACAAGTAGTGGCGAAACGTTTGCAGCGCATACACCATGGCTAACCCTTCTCTCTCAGTGGCGGTGTAATTGATTTCAGTTGTAGATAGTTTCCTGCTAGCAAAGGCTAATAGGTGGTCAATGTCTCCAGCTCCCAGTTGTGATAACACTGCTCCTAATGAAATAGAGGATGCATCGAAATGCACATGAAATTCCTTGCTCCAATCTGGGAAAACCAGAATAGGCACAATAACCATTTTTTGTTTCAATGTGCTGAATCTCTGCTGGCATTCTTCTGTCCATTGAAACTGACAATATTTATTCAAACAATTCTCCATGGGTGTTGTGATCTATGCATAGCCTTTAATGAACTTCCTGTAGTATCCAGTATGTCCCATCATAGTGCACAGTTGTCTGGCTGAAGTAGGAGGGGGTAAATCGACTATAATGGAAATCTTAGATGGATCTACTAGCAATCCCTTCTTACACACAATATGGCCTAGCAACACTCCAGAGGGTGAAAAGAAGATGCACTTCTTTAGGTTCATGGAAATATGACATTGCCTTCACTTATCCAACATTAGTCTTAAACATTCAATATGATTTTGCAATAAGCTAAAAACAGTCCAATCATCAAAATATGCTTCCAAAAATTTATGTAAAAACTCCTTGAATGCTTTGACCACCACCCTAGAAAAGATGGCTGGTGCATTCTTCAATCCAAATGGCATCACTGTGTACTAGTAGGATCCCCATTCTGTAGAAAAGGTGGTCTTATGGAGATCTTCCTTGGCAATCATGATCTGATGGTATCCTGAAAATCCATCTGTGAAGGAGTAGACCTCCTATCCTCCCACATTGTCTAACACTTCATCTGTAAATGGTGTAGGGAATGGGTTGTGCAAATAAGAATCATTCAGATTCCTGAGATATACAGAGATCCTGATCTCTCTAGTATTCTTATCCTACACCACCATAGTGCTAATCCATTTTGACTCTTCAACAGGTTCTATGATTCCTACTTCCAACATTTTGTTGATCTTAATCTTGACTCTCTCCTTATACTTGGGTTTCAATCTGTAAGGTCTCTTCTTGATTGGCCTTGCATCTGGTTTCAAGGGGATATTCATCTCTCCCATGGGCCCTTTAATTCCCTTCATATCAGTGAACTTGGTTGGAAACAAGTCCTGGTATTCATGAAATAATTATGTGATCTTGTCAATAGTGACAGCATCCCAATAATATCCAACGTTTACAAGATTCGGTGTTTTCTCTGTTCCAATGTTGACTTTCTTGATTTTAATTGGTTGTCCAATAAACGGTATCTCCACTCTTGGTCCTTCTATGTCTCTCTGTCCTTCTGTTTCTGCGATGTTCACATTCCTAGGATCATCGTCTTCATCCACGTTGATATTATAACAACCTTGCAATTTTTGAAGAGGTGTAGTCCATTCATCCTCTTCTTGCTCAACAGTGTGGGTAGATGCCTCCTCAAAGAATCTTTGTCTTACAATCTGTAACTCTTGATCCACTGTAGGATATTGGCTTTCAAATAAAAGGTAGTTACAAAGTTCTGAGACATACCTTTCCAATATGCAGTGGTGAGGCATAGTTCTGCTTGAAGATATCAATTGATAGGGGTTGTTTCCAGCGTGTTAATGAATTTGTGCACCCAATTCTCTTGAGGAGTGTTGCTCCAGGCCTCCTCACAACTTTGCACATGGTCCTTCGGGCAGCTTCGACCTGTGTATCTAAATTCACATCCTTCTACTTGTTCTGAAAACCATGCTGTCATCAAAGTGCGACATTGTACCTAGTCTATAATGTTGCTTTTTTGTGTTCCCCATCATCTTGCTCGAGTTGCTTTCAAGGCCTCATACAGTGCCAACAACCTTTGTTGTATTGGTACAATTTCTTCAAATTCCAACAAGAAATATTTTAAATGATTTAGACCATCAAAGGTGGGTAAGTTATTTACTTATGTTCCAATCCAACAAACTTCCCTGGTCAGTCTAGTGCATCTCCGTGTAGATACTTCATACATTTTGTTTTGCCATTTCTCCAGTGCTTCCTCTGAGTCTGATGAAAATGCGTTGTCACTTTGCCATCTTAAGTTCCCATCTATTGTAGGATTAATGTAATCCTAATGTCTGGCTGTCAATTTGTATATGTTTTCTAGTTCATATGTGTAGTCTTCTTCTCTGATGGGATCGGTATACTTGCGACCTTCGTCAGGATCCAAAGGTGAAATGACCCTAAGGCCATCTCCTTCAAATGTCATTCTTCTTTTCTTTAAATCAACCACAGTGGAATTATTGAAAGCCCAATCAATTCCTAACAGCGCAGGATAAGGACAACTATCATCAACTATCTCAATCACCTAGAAGTCTGCAAACATCCTTACTCCATCAATGTCCACAGGGACATGCTCCAGTCTCCCAAAGGGGCTTACTCCCTACTGATTAGCCATCCTGAGCCTGATGGGGGAATAAATCAGCTTAGGCTTTCCCATCAGTGCCCAGGTTTGTTTCGTCATGACATTGACTTCCGACCCTAAGTCGAGGACCACGTAGTCTATATCATACTCTCCAATTTGAGCATTCAGGTGTAATTCCTTATTTTTCCTTCTCTTTTTAGATACTTGGTGTACTTCTCTCTTCAGCAAGGGTTCTACCTTTCCTAGATCATACTATCTGATTAAATTTTGTAGCTCTTGTAAAGTGCTTTCATCCTTAATCAAACTAATGCAAGTACATAATAATTCCATGAGCTTTCTTACCTCTTTTCCTTCTCCTGACAGAGCATAATGATTGAATGCTAGAGGCATTCCACATTCTCTTACTTCTTTTCATGTCTTTGATGAACAACCTCGTTCTCTCCCGAATTATTTTCTTGCCTCCTCAAATGTTTGATTTTCTTTCCTTGCATCAAACACTTGTGTCTTATCTGTAGCTTTTCTAACCCCTGATTCTTCTGTAGTCTTTCCCAGGGTCACTCTGTCTTCTCCTGTAACAGCACCTCCTCTAGTGATTACAATGAATATGGGATCCTCTCCATGAGTTTCTATTGAGATTAGTTGTACTTGTTGGTTTCTTCCTCATCTTTCTTGAAGTTTGGCTAACAATGTAGGAAAATCTTCAATTACATGCTCAAATGAGTTGCAGTAACTGCAAGTGGTACAAGGGTTCTGACAATCCCTTGCCAAATGTCCTGGTTGTGCGCAGTTCTAAGAAATGATATGACCTCAACCTCGACCCATGCCTCCTACTCTTCCTCTTCCTCTGAATCCATCATGAGGGTTGAATCTTTCTCTTCCTAAGGAATTATAATATAGAGTAGTTTTGTCTTATTGTACTTCGCCTTGGATCCTATATGTGTCTCTTGATCTTTCATGTAGTAGGTCATAAGCTCTACAGTCTTTCTCATTGTACCCCACATATTTACAAAAGGTGCAGTAAACATTTGTAGGTGTCTGAACATATTTTTTCATGTAATAGCATTTACCAGGGCGATGTCGATTTCTACATACCTCGCACCAAGGTAGAGTAATTTGTTTCAAAGGGCTCAGGGCTCCGAGGCCAAGTATTCATGAAATAGTGGACAATTCTTCTTGTCATGGCCTCATGATTTTCATCTAATGCACTAGATATCTTCTCTTTTATCTTTTCCCTTGTCTTTCTTCATATCTTCGACCTATAGAGACAAGATAGTTAACTGACTTAAAATTTAACTCATACCTAAGCTGGATTCTCCCATAGGAACTGATTCTAGTTTCATGGTGATCTCCAGCGCCTCAGCCTACAAAGCGATCTTTTGTTGCATTAGAGGGACTCTGATGTGTGGTAATAGGGAAGAAATGAACCATTCCTTGTTATGCTCATCTAGGATCTGAAAAGTAAACCGACCTGTTAAGGTCTTAAACCTCTGATCAAACTCCCAAATAGGTTCATCTACTCTATTCTTGATTTCTTTTAGTTCTGTAATGCATTGTGACTCCGACTTAGGTTTCTTGAATTCTGCAACTAACACATTCTTGATCTCATTCAGCAGTTCAGGCTGTGCAATTCCTTGGACAAGTTTCATGTACCATCTTAGTGCACGGTCCCGTAGGATAGTACCAAATTGAGCTCTCTTAACTACTCCGTCAATGATGATCAGGATCTTCAGATCCATCTCCCCTAAATATAGGGAACCTCATCTCATCGGACATAGATCTTCCTAGGTTTCTTGACTGAGTATGTGTTGAAATGATAGTGACAGTGCTTTGAGTGCTTTGGTGACTCTGACTACTTTGATTGCTTAATTCTTCTAAAACAACAGGAGGAGTAATAGTACTTACTTCAATAGTCTGCGTAGTTCTTGAAGTTTTTTATTCTTCCTAGTGAGGTTCTTCAATATTCTCTTCCTCTGTCCTAGATAACTCTGAATGTTCCTCGTTCAATAGTTCCTCTTCTTCTCCACTGTAAAACCCTTCATCCTGTACTAGTGGTTCATGGCTCTTTTCAAACAATTTCACCAAAGGGACCTCTCTAAAGATTCTCCCATTGCACGTATGTCCCACCTCTGAGTCGTTGTCACTGTCTGAATTCTTGAACATTAGCTTTTCAATTGGACCAACTTCTATACCTTCAAGATGTTCTTCTCATGTAATAACATCCTGATCTTCAACTTTAAGAAGTGTAAAAAAAAAATTCTCGGTCCCTTAAAGAAATACCTCTCTTCTTGGCTATACGACTCAACTCTGTCAATGCAAAACTTGGTGATGTACCCTACAATAGTGATATTGAACTAGTGATATACTTCTCTTGACATGACATTATCAACTCTCTTGACCTTATTGATCAACATCGACGTCCAAACCATAGGTGGTCTAGATCTGATCTCAAACTGGGTATTTGCTAATCTCACTAGCCACTCGTATAGTTCTTGATGAATTCCTCCAAAGAAAATCTCATGTATATCGGTAAAGATATACCTTCCCAACCAATCCTCTATACTAAGATTAGGGTTCTTGTTTTGGGCTTCAACGAATTCCTTTTCTTGATCTTCTATCCACTTTTGAATCTCTCTCTTCGATGGAGACCACCTTGGCATTCCCTCAAGAAGATCCCTGTCCCGACAATGGAACCATTTTTTGGCATAGGGGTAGACCTAGGGTTCAGCTCTAACAATGCACCAACAAGACCTAACTACTGGCCCTTTCGGAAACACCTGCGAAGCAGATGAAGTCTCACCCGAAGTAGCAATAAGGGGTTGCAGGACACAGGTGTCTACAAAAAGAGGAAATGCAAGTGGAATCAAGGCAACCACGCATGGATATCTAATTATTCTTTCCAAGAATAAACCTACTTCGCACGGTTGTATGTCAGATCTAACAAACTAATGCATCAATAGAGTAACAAAAGAAAAGAACATAGCATTAATCACACACAACACAAGATATATGTGGTTCACCCTCTCCCTATGGATACGTCCATAGAACTATGCTTTATAATATATTAGGTGAAAGCATACAGTTCTATCTACTCTCTTAGCTTGCAGATATTTCTATCTTTCTCTCTATCTCCCCTTCCCTACGCACCTAGCTGCAGGGTTGATCTTCGCACCCAGCTGAAGATCTTGCAATACCAAAAGGCTATCACACTCAACACTTATTCCTCTCTCAATATGATAATGATAAGGAACAATATCCTTCTCTCTTACAATTGTGAACCCAATAATGAACCCCTCTTCTCCCCTCTAGGTTCTTATTTATATATTACAATAACTCACCAAAAACCTTAGTCCAAAACCTAGGTGTCAAAAACCTAGATACCAAAACCCTAGGTGTTTAAAACCCTAGGTCAACTTGACTTGTGTTTTCCAGGCTTCGCCATCCTGTCTTTCCTTCCTTCCCGCGAGGTGCTCCAAAGCATCCAACGGTGGCTTTTTTCGCTTGATGCATTGTCCACGGTCCATATTCCTTGCTGATCTGTTCTCCTTGATCCTCTCATCCAACAGCTCTCTCTCTCACACTTCGCTCCATCTTTTATTCTATTTTGGCCACTTCGACCCACTATCAGTCAGTGTGTCTTCTGCACAGTTCACATTTCGTCTTTTCTCCCATAATCTTTGCTTTCTTCCATAACCAAGGGCCAACAACCAACAATGAAGAAACAAATACTTATCTCTTATTCTTTTCAAACCCTATATAGGGTAGAAAATTGATTCACCAAAGAACTGGCGCAAGATAGGCGCATCACTAGTGTTCTAGAAAACGGGCACAACCGGTAACTATAGTTGTTGTCGCTATTACAACTGCAACTACTACTGCAACTACAACTGCAATTGGCATGAAGCAATTGGGAAATGCCACACAACCTTAGCACAACTCTTCCATAGGTATAACACAAGAGAGATCACCAAGAACCACTAAGAATATCCTTCCCCAAGTGGGGTGTACTCTCCAAGAGAACCAAAAACTAGAAATAGAGAAACTGCAGCTGCAACTGCAACTTCCTATTGCGCATTGCAGAAGGAGAATTGCCTGAATGTACAAATGAACTTACCCAGATTAGTATTTATACTAATCTAGGTACTTGTCTGGGGCCGACTTCTCTTCCCGGAAATTATATTTCCACTTTATTGTTATTTCATGTGGGACGACTTATCTTTTATAGTCTTCTATTTTACATTATTCTTTTCCGGGGTGTTCTTCAATTGTGTTGCTTCTAACGTCTTCTAATCATTTACATATGGATAGCTCGAGCATCTAAGGAGGAACCTACTCAACAACTAGCCATGGATCTCTCCTTCTCACTACTTCTGACTGTTGTAACCTAGGTCTGTACCCCTGCCTCTCCTCTCTTTTTCCCTATGGCCTCATCAATTTTTCACATTCTGGTTGGCTAAGTCAATTTCCAATTTTTGAGTGACTTGATTCTTATTCCTTTATTTCTTGTTTGAGTCTTTGCACATTTCTATTTTTGTTTTTCCCGAAGAATAAAATACATGTTGTATTTGGTTCAGAATGCTTTTCATCACGTTTGCCATTGATTTATCTCACAACAGGTCGACCAAGTTTTTATATGCACGGGAAACACCTGTGGACAAATGCAGCAATCCAAAGTGGTCAACTTCAGAATCTGATTGTGGAAAAAAACAGGTTAGCTTTCAACGGTGGTGATCCATCATGCCAATCATATCAACAGCTCTCGTCCATTCAGGGGTGCAGAATCGCATGGATTTTGACATCAAGAATTATCTAAAGTCCCGAAATCCTGAAGTATTTTACATGGCTTAAGCTTGAGTTAATTAGTGATAAGCACTAGCTACTCACTTCTCAATATCGTCACTTCGGGAGATTTTCATAATTTACATCCAGAAATCTCGAAGCCCAAATTTTCAAAGAGAATCTGGACTATCCATCGGTCATGACATGTGGCAATAGATCATTCACTTCGGATATTTTCCTCCGGGATATTTCCATGCTTCACATTCGAAACTCCCAAAGCCTGAAGTGTTGAAGCACGCGACAACCATCAGTTGAGACACATGGCACACTCATGAATCATGACACGTGACGCACTCGTCAGTCATGACACGTGGCACTCATTCCAAGTCATTTGGTCGGGACATTCGTCCATTTCCATGTGACACATGTCACCCTTCTTTCCATGACACATCAGCAATTGTGACATCATATGACCTCATGCCACCACATCACTTCGGAGATTTTCCTCCTGGATATTTCCAAGCTAAACATTTGAAACTCCCGAAGCCTGAATTTTCGAAGAGAATATGGACCATCCATCAATGGGGACACGTGGTAGCAGATATTTCACTTCAAAGAATTGTCACTCAGGGAGTTTCCCAAGAATAACATTCATAAACTCCCGAAGTCACAAATCCCAGACTCCCAAAGTAAGCGCGGACCGTTGATCTCAAATCAACCTCAATCGTTGATCCTTACAGTAGGTAAATGTTACCCAGATCATAGATCATAATCAAATCTATGACCACAATTCATTGCAGGGAATTAAACTTCCCAGATGTTACTTTTATAGAGTGATCTTGCAATTGGAACCACGGTATTGTTGGAAGGGTACGTGGCAGCTTGTGGGGGATTGTAGGCCCAAAGGTGGTGTGGACCCAAACCACCCTCAAAAACTTTCACAATCATGTGCTTAAAGGACATCAGGTCACCGCATCACCTCCACTCATTTCACTCACTACTCTCACTCCTCTCACCACCCAACACTTGTCCTCCACTCACCTCCACGTAATACAAATCTGCTCATATCATCTATCACCTCCGCGCATATTGTCTTCCTATTGGATGCTCGCCTCCATGTCTTCCTATCCATGACCATCTAATCATAGAGAAAGAGAGAAGAAGGGCCAGTTACAGTCAAGAAGGAGTGTGCTTAGCTTGCAAAATCTCAGACACAGATAGAGAGTTGAGTCTTAGTCACAAGTCGATGTGTATGGGTTCCAAAACACTTCAGCGGATTCCCTCTTCCTCAAGGAGAGATATGCTCATGCAGCCAGTTATCTTCAGTGGCCTCCAACATCTTGTAGGCATGCAATTACTCAGCACAGAGCTTCGTTCTGTCACTCTGAGGCCTATTTTCTGCCAATTCAGTTCCTCCAGCACATGCACTAGTTATGTCTCAGAGACAGTAGTATTTTTCAATTCCAACATTTTCTTACATTAGAGATGAGAGTGGTCTTCTGTGTGTGATAAGAATCACTCTTGTCAATTAATTCTAGTATCTTAGTGAAGTTAATAATTTATTTTATGAACAGTTACCTAAATTTAGGTCTTAGTCCCCTAAGGATGAGAGCCTCTGCAACTCTTTTAAATTGTTAGTTTTTGGATATTTTAGGGGTCGTATTTTTGTGGAAATATAGCAATACATTAGACTGGTTGGACCCGTTGTATGCATGGATTAAATATCTATACCTAGTCAACATACTCTTGATGATAGTGTTTCATTCGAATCTTCATTTGTTTTTATTCTTGTCTTGAATACAGTTTTTTATTTGTGCAAAGTACAGTTCATTTCCTTTCATCTATTGTATAACTTATTTTTACTAATATGCAACCTATCAAACAAATAATGCTTCGGTGAAGATTTATTTTTATTGCAACCTGTGGGAGTAATTGCATTTTTTATACATGTTTGATGTCTTGAAATGATATTTTAAGTATTGAACTTCTTGCAACAGATTATTCATTGAGTAGTCTGTTGTTTCCCTTTGTTTTCTATTATTTTACTGGTCTGTCATTAGTGTTCCATCAACCAAGGAGGACCCTCATCCATATCATTCTACCAACCCAACCTTGTTTTTTTCTTGATAGAATAACCTTTTGACCAACCAACAAACAATTAAAAGAAACAATCTTTATAAACTGATAGGTGGCCTAGCTTTTCCCTTTAAAAGTCAGGTGCAGACCTTAGGACCATCATCTTCTGGCACCATTGTCGGGGAACGGATAACAAAATATCTTTCCCTAGGAGAACGAAAATTGATCAGCTCTGAAATTTTATGGTGAACAAAGAACAGACATAGATAGACTGCCATCTTTCACATGGCTTCTTGTTGACAGGCGAAATTGACTGTCCATCAACTGGAAGAGTGGATCCGGTCCGAGGTTGTCTAAATAACCCAAGTCATTTGGGATAACCCACCCTGACGAGTTTAGCGGCTCCTTTAGCCAATCTAAGTCCTAAGAAAACAAAAGAAAACTACTCTAAACTAACTAATCTAAATAAAAAACAATAATTAAAACAAACTAATAAACAAATCTAAACTATTAATATATACAATTTACTATCTAATACTACACAACTATAATTCTATAAAATCAAATGTTCAATTACTAACACAGTCAAATTTAATTACAAATGTACAATATTTACGAATTACAGATTTGAATTAAAACCTGAAAATCTCATTTGTAATCTGTCCTAAGACAGCGAGACTATCATTTTTGGATTTTATAATTTTATGAAAAAGAAATAAAATAAAAAAACTAACTAAACTAAGCAACTAAAATAATAACTCTAACTACGAATCTAAACTATACATATATCTAACTAAACTAGTTAAATTACACTAACAAATTAACTATTGAATATTAAATAACAAACTGACCTGAAGAAATGCTCCAGGTATGTCATGTATGCAATGATTGTCTTAGCTGATCGGAGGGAGGAAACCCGCACCAAATTTTCCACGAGCTTCTTGTAAACTAGAAGCAGTTGTGCTCTTCAAATATAGATAACAGGACGAACAAGACATAAAATATTTACAACAATCTTATAATTTACAAATCTTTACATTCAGATAAACCCTTATGCAAAAACTTGTACATAATAATTCAATTAATGATAAGATAAACCTGTATTCATTAAATTGAACTAGAGTAATTGTTGTGTTATTTAAATAATGAAAGAGATCAGATATGGATATCACATTAATTAAGTCACATCAACCTGCAATAGATTACGATAGCTAAAGTAGTCTATAATCAACTGCAAACTGATACGAATAAAACTTGAAACAAAAGTTTGATATGTTGAAAGAGAAAGTTGTTACAAAACATCAACTTTCATCTCAGTTTGTATTATAAATCCATAGTCTTGTTCTCCCACAAGTGAGGATGCTCCCCTTATTACAAAAATGACAAGTACTTAAAGACCTCCCACAGGGTAAAACATTCTTGTGGAAATTATCAAAACAGTTTACATAAATCTGGGAAAATATCCTAAGTTTTTGATTCAAGCTAACAACCTAAAATAAAAACATATCCAAAGTATCTCCCAAATTGCTAGAACATGCCCAATTGATCATGGTAATTCGTATGTACCTGAACAAGGACAAGAATAGACAATATTAGAGGATATTTTATTGATAAAATAGACAAAAATCTAATTTCTAAGACTAGCTACAGAATCTTGCGATTCTGTAGCTGGTCTAAATCAAACACAGAATCGTTTTAAAACTAAATAGAGTTATATTCAAAATATCAAATGAATTATCCAAATTAAAATTCTAAGCTAACTTGAGAGCAAACACGATTATGATTGATCAAATGATAACAGAGATGCACGCATTCTGTTCGATTTGTTATCACCATTTTGGGTAAGCAAAATCATATTGGATAACTCGACAGGAATGGAAACATTTTCATAAACCAATTCCAATCGATACAGTTTAACAAATCATATGCAATCATTTATGTTGCCTCATCCATTGACAAAATCATGGTCAAATCCACACGAAATCAACAGGATTGTTTTTTCAAATTGATATAACTATATTAAACATATACAAACGACCCATGCTATTAGCAAATCAAATCAAAACTGGTATGTAAATTGTCACAAACGCAATCGTAACAGGATATGTGGGATTTGTCAACCATTCGTTATTGCTACTTGGGGGTAGACAAAATTGATTGACAGACAACGAAATCATCACTTGAATCAATTTCAAAGAAAACTATTAGCCGAGTTTTTTTTTTATATGAATTCAACAGAGATAAAATATGTCGATCTAAGCTTAACAAAATCGTTTTTGAAAATCAAAACCAATAGAGCTGCATCAAATCGATTTTCGATACCAATCCAACTCATACAAACAATCGTGTTAACTCAAGACACGCATCAATCAAATCAAAACAAATTGAAACAGTTTAGGTTTGACACAATCATTATGAATCAACACAAATCCACGATTATAGCAAGTAGATCTTTTGCATAGGTCAAAAATAATCAAAATCCAAATGAAAATAATGATTCAATGCAGAACAGAGTCGTTTTGATAAATCGTAATCAACAGAGTCATTTTGAGTTTATTAGGAGCAAACGAATCTAATTAAAATCAAAGCAAATCGACTATCAAACATAATTGATTCACAAACAAACCAAACCGAATCAAAACCAATGAATTTCTTATACTAAACTGGGCACGACAAAGTCGCATAACCAAATCATATGTACATTTAATTTTAGTAAAATGAACCTACTGTACAAGATCTACACATAACCGTTTTTGATAATCGAACTATGACAAAATCATTTCGAATAATGAACAGAGCTAATTGAAAACCAAAACCAAATTTATTATATTAATACAAGCAATTCATAAAATGAAATTGATATTGAAATTCATACTTGTATAATCACATAACAACTTTGATATGATAGTTTGGAATTGACGAAGGATGTAGCCGATTCGACATTCCTAAATACGATCGAACCAGTGGTTTTTTGCTTCTTGTCATTAGCTTGAAGTCTGTCCCTTTCTCTTGTTAACAATGTAACTTGGTTTTCCAATGATTTGATCTTCGATTGTAATAAGGGAACGTTGGCATAGTAGTGCTCAAGCCACATATTACATTGGATACATGCTGTCTGTTCAGGCTTCGAAATTGCAGGCGAGGGTTGGTTTAAATCACCGAGGGTTTGATTATTTAGCTTGATTCCTGGGTAGTTAGGATTGTTCTTTAAGCATGGGGGGAAATTAGATACATAGTCGTAGGGTTTCTTGGAACATCATCCATGGGAGTAGGGATACTCTTCAGCTAGAAAACACTCGATATCTGAGTCTGAGTCCTCGCTTAGCATTATGGGGTTTTGATCAACCTTAGGATTAGGTTTATTCTGGGCAAGTCTCGATATCAATCGAGCATTCTTTTTACCTTTGCTGTCGACAGTAGGGTTACCCTTTACTTTCTTGTTCACAGGCTTCCTTACAACCTCGGCCTTGTCTGTTATGATGTCGGGTAGGTTGATATGAGGGTAGACCGAGGGTTTGGAAGAGGATAGAAGGGCATGAAAAGGCACGGGTGGCCCGACCTTAGTTTCACTAACCACAGGCTTATCAATTTGGACAGACTCTGAATCAACAAAGCCATTTTGAGATAGAAAAGCTTGTCAATTATCACCATGAAGGTTTAAATGGTGAACGACAATGAGTCTAATTAGGCCATGGTGGAACAAGCTACTATCGGCCTTCTCTTGTTTAAACCTCTTTGACATCTTGTACAGACTATGCAAGAAGTAAAATGGCATGTTCAATGGATAGCCCATGAAATTCATTAACAGTCGAAGGTGATAAAGAAAAACCAATCCATACCGACCTTCACAGGTCACGAATTGTTTAACCATTATCAAGAGATCATGCCACATGGGTTTAAGGGTGGAAATAGGCATACCTTTGTCACAGGATGCAACCTTTCATGATACGAATAGAAAAGGCCACGTCACTTCATCAACTTTGGAGTTTTTAAACCATCTCTGGCCCGTGGCTGCTAGTCCTATAGCAGAGCTAATGAATTCTTCATTGAGTTCAAGTTGAATGTCACCTACTTTATCCCTACACCCATAAAAGGTAAGGGCAGATTGTTGTGCAACAAAGAGATTGAAACCCTCGAACCTCTGTATAAACACCAGCCAACCATTGTTCTCCAAATCCTTACGGGCGTTATAAAAGAGTAACAAAGATTGACTACCATTCGGCTCAATATGGGCCACCGGTACCATTGAGAGGAGAACACGATGAGCAGGGTGCAGGGGTTAGGGTTTGAACATAGTAAACGCAAGGGTAGATAGCTCACAGGTTCGCCCGAACACTAGCAAAGGTGAGCCGGGATAGGGGAAAACATTAATGGCAGAACGTGCGAAGGTGGTGGAGCTATTTATGCCCATGCAGAACAGTCATTACCATGGTACAACCGTCGGTGCTTACAACTATACAAATCACAAAGCATATGTATTAAATATTTATGCCATTCAATCAACCAATGGAAACTATGGTAAGTGGATAAACGTTTGCGCGAGCCATGGTTTTAGTTTCAAGACCAAAGCAATAAAACGACATCATATCATGGGTTTGACCATATGAACTATGTGTTGTATAAAACGATTTATACCAAAGGTCTTTCCACAACACAAATGTGTTTTTGTGAAATCAATGTGCCAAGTGAACAGATCAAAGAACATATAAATCCAAATCACCAATGCATCATAAACTTGATCAAAAGAATATCACCACAGTCTTGTAAACGAAGTCTCACTAACAAATAAGCATGCCAAAAGAATAATGATCTTAGAATCTTGTCAATTGTGTAACGAAAAACAAATTCGAAAAAACGATGAGTATATAAACAAGAGCGATCATAACAATCCAGTAATGATTTTAATGTGACTTCGCAAACCAAGTTTTCACGCTTTCATTCATGAAAACAAGAACAAAGGTAAGTGTGCAAAAGTATATAAAACAATAGTGTCGTTTTAATGGAAAGATTGTGACGAACTCAAGGTTTGCAAAACACTGGTGTAGGCAGCTTATAAGGAAAGTATGAAAATGTGAATTGACTACCAACAATGGCGACACACTGGTAGAAGCAGTTATCTCTGCCAAAAGAACAAATTCAGATTAGGATAATGAGAAAAATTCTAACTCAAAAACAGCCACCAGAAAATCGTGTAAACATCATCATTAACCAAATATTCCAGCAGTGTTTAAAGGATGAAAACTGATAACAGTCTCGAGACAAGTGAGTCATGATATTAAAGATAAAATCTCCAATACTATTGACAGAGCCACCGCTGCCAGCAGGCATCCATAGCCTCGACAGGGTTGCCATTTAACCCACTCTGATATTCGTATCCTGCCAAGAAGTTCCAGATTAGAATAAAGGACATGTTACGGTTAAGAGGTTTCTTATTAGCAAATTTTCATCTACCCGACATTGCTTCACTGCCAGCAGGCCTATTCAGTACCTTGGCGAAGTTGTCTTGGCGCCATGCATGCATTTACCCGCTGCCAGCAGACCTGTTCAGCATCCCGGCGGGTTTACAAGCACTTCCCACAACTCTTTTATTGATTTATTTTATTTTTCAAAGATATATAGTTGAGCGGGGTGACGCTGAAAATTTTAACATATTTTTTCAGACCTCAGCAGAACTTTTTTGAACTGTCCTTTATTAAGATCCAGAGATGTTTCATTTACAGAACCAACTTTCTAAGGCAGGGAGACATCTTTTGATTCATTCCCTTAAGGAATAGGGACAGTGTAAAAAGATAATAGATGATCGCAACAAGCTTATGTTAGAGATAGAAATCAGTTAACTTCTTTCAAACAACTAACTTTTGCCAATCATAGATGTAAATTTCAGAAATATACAATTGATGTTTGTACAATTTTTTAGCAGACATTTCAGCGAAGGAATTTTCTGTTTTCTTTGTCCGAATAGTTCAACATGCAGGTATGTGTATTTTAGAATCACAAACTGATAAGCGCAAAGGAGAAATCAAAACCAAAACAACAAAGAAAAGAAAACAAAATCAAAATATGTACATAATATACAAGGAGTTGTCATCAAGAAAAATAACTTTTCAGGGCTTGGCCATTCACCGGATAGGTGTCAAGCTGTCCTTCTAGATTATGCAATCAGAAAGAGTTGGGACCCAACTTCTCAGCAATTAAAAACATTCCAAGCCATAAGTTTTGAAATTTCGTGTGCTCTCCCTTTCCCTCATGCAGTTTGTCCCATTTTAGGACGAGATCACCTACTTCGAAGTTCCTATCAGAAGCAGAGTTAGAATTGAACCATCTTTTAACCAATAGTTGATGCTGATCCAACTTACGTTTAGCTTGGGCTCTTACCTCTTATAGCTTCATCAAAGTGTTTATTCGGTTTTCCAAAGGGGGACAGTCTTCTTCTTGGATTTTCTACGATAACTGTAAGGAAGGAAGAAGAATGTGTGGTGGCAGAATTGCTTCTCTACCATAAATGAGAAAGAAAGGAGAGTTACCTATAGTAGATTTTGGTGTTACCCTATCAGCCCATAGCGCGTTTAACAGTGAATTGTGCCAATTTTTGTGATTTTCAGCCACCATTCTCTTAATGATTTTAATCAAGTTCTTATTTGTTGACTCTGCCAATCCATTGCCCTGAGGGTAATAGCTAGCAGAATACTTCAATTTAATTCCTTTTTCTAAAGCGAACTCGCTCATCTCAAGAGAGAAAAAGTAAGAGGCATTATCAAATACTGAACAATCAGGAATACCAAAACGAGTAATGATATTCGAATTGAGAAAGGAAATTACCTGACTGGTGTTCACAGTTCTTAACGCGGCGGCTTCAGACCATCGGGTAAAGTAATCTGTGGTTGTTATGATAAACTTATGTTGTTGAGAGGACGGCGGGTTAATTGGACCTATGATATCCAGGCCCCACTGCTAAAAAGGAGAGTCTACTGAAACAGGTTGCAAAGGAAAGGTTGGTTTCTGTAATCGCCCTGATGCTTTTTGACAAATGGTACACTTACAACACCAGGCATGGGCGTCTCTAAAAAGCGTGGGCCAATAGTAATCGGCTCTCAAAACCTTATGGGCAGTGGTGTCACCACCAAAATGACCACCAGCTTCTCCTGCGTGTAACTCTTGTAAGACTTTTTCTGCTTCGTCTTTCTCAAGACAGCGCATCAGTACTCTATCAAAAATTTGACGAAACAGTATACCATTAACCAAATGAAAGGAGGCGGACTTTAATCTTAATGCTCTTATTTTAGTGGGATCCAGGTGACGGGGGGTTGACCCATGTTCAAGACAAAATTTTATATCGTCATACCATGGACTGACAGAGTTTTGTGCGCAACAGATTGCATTTTGATCGTGTTGTCCTAGGTTTGACGTATCGCTTTCTTCTTGCTGTCCTGCTACTGAATCAGCAACTAACTTGCATAACCCTTGGCCTCTCACTATCTGTGTTGGGGTAATTTCTATGTCATACTCTTGCAAAGAGGTGACCCAGTTAGCCCTCTTTTCTCCTAGGTCTTTCTGCACTAGCAGGTTCCTGACGGCTGGGTAAGCAACAATGATCCTTGTCCTAGATTTCAAAAGGTAAGACCGGAAGTGCTTGACTGCTTTGAAAATAGTGTAGGATTGCCAATCTATCGCTGGGTAATTAAGTTCAGCGCCTTTGAAAGTAGAGCTCATAAAGGCAATGGGTACTTCATTGTTCTCGACGTCCTTTTGAGTTAGGACGGCGGCGTAGGAACGGTCAGAAGCGAAAGTGTAGAGTGTAAATTCTTGGGAAAAGTCGGGGCTCATGAGAGAAGGAGAGTCTATTATGGCCTTCTTTATTGTGTTAAAAGCCTGATTTTCTAGGGATCCCCAGTGATATTGAGTGTCTTTCTTAATTAGGTTCTGTAAAGGTCTGACCATTTCGGAGAAACTCGGGACGAATCTCCTCACGAAGTTAATCTGGCCTAAGAAAGACTGCATAGATTTTTTGGATGTAGGAGGGGGAAGTTTCATGATAACTTGAGTCCTTTCAGGGTCGATAATAATTCATTTGCTTGACACAATAAATCCTATGAGTTTACCCTATTCTACTGCAAAGATGGATTTTTTAGGATTCAAGGAAATGTCGTATTTACGACACCGTTGTAGAACGGCTCGTAAATGAGCTAGATGATCGGTTTTGTTTTTAGAAAATACAGTAACATCATCTAAGTAAACTACGATGGACTGATTGATTAAGCCACAGAAAGTGATGTCCATCACTCTCTGGAAAGTGGCACCGGCATTAATCAATCCAAAGGGCATTTTTCTGTAAGCATAGGTGCCCCATGGAGTGCGGAAGGTAGTTTTAAGTTGGTCTGGAGGAGACATCAGGACTTGGTTGTACCCCGAGAAACCATCCAATAAAGATAGCCTCTCAGAACCAGATACCTGTTGAAGGATCTATTCCATGGGTGGGACAGGATAGTTGTCTTTATCAGACGCTTTGTTAAGGTTTCAAAAATCGACGCATAGTCGGATTTCCCCTCTTTTCTTCCAGACAGGGACAAGGTTAGAAACCCATTGAGTGTGCCTACCAGGGAAGATAATCTTAGCATTTAGGAGCTTATTCAATTCTTTTTTGCTAGTCGGTTCGAGCTTAGGGTGCATTTTTCTTAATTTCTGTTGAAAGGGTGAGGTTTGGGGTTTCATAGGAATGACGTGTTGTATGATGTTAGGGTCGAAAGTTTTAAGATCATCATACGTTCATGCAAAGACATCTTTAAATTCTTTGAACAATTTAATAAATGCGGCTTTTTCTTGTTGAGAACACCCCATCCCTAAATTAATGCACTGCAGATTTTTATTAGTTCCTAAGTTTACTTTTTCATATGATAACGAGGAACTATTGGTTTTACAATTGACCGATCTTTTGAATTTATCTTGAAGATCATAAAAAAATTCTAATCTAACTACAGATTTAGGGATCAAATTTACCATGTCCGATGAAGATTCAGGAGTTCTCGGATCTGGTATTACCGTGAAATCGCGCAAATTGTCATCGTGAGTGCATTCGTCGATGACCGTGCCTTGAAAGGTTTCTTCCATGTGCAGGAAGCTAATAATCTGTTGATCATCATCGAAGACTCTCCAGTTCGTGATGTTGTCGGGCACTGATGGTCTGAACAACAACTCGATGGAGAATGCATCTGGGGATAATCCTTCTGCAGGAAAGAGTTTAGAAGCTACATTAGCTAACAGATCTGCTTCAACATTATGTAATCTAGGAATAGAATTTATATTGAAAGCAAAAAATTTATTCATTAAATTCCATACCTCGGATTGGTAGCTTTTAAGATGCGGAGAAAGACAGTGGATAGAATCTCTTACCTGTCTAACCACGATTTCAGAGTCGCCGAAGACGGTCAAATTTTGAATGTTTATATCTAAATCTTTTCTGAGACCTTGCAGTAAAGCCTCATATTTTGCAGTGTTATTAGTACATTCAAATTCTAACCTACATGCAATCAGAGTTTTGTTACCTGTCGGATCAATAATCACATAGCCTGCACCAGCTCCTTCTTTAGACTTTGACCCATCAAAATAAAGAGACCAAATTTGATTTTTATTGGGTGCATGAGACCGTTGTGTAGAAGTTGTTGGCTGCACATATGCTACAATCTCGGACTGTTGTTCCGGGTTGGCAATAGCTGAAGCCTCGACCATGAAATTGCTGAAAAAGGTATCCATCCCTTGTACTTTGGGTGAATCAGCAGAAGGTGTAAATAGTTCATTGGGATCGTTCAAATCCGTGACTGTGAACTTAAGGTAGCATTAACGATTTACCTTGATCTTGTTAGGCTTGCCATTTTCTGGAAGCCACAGGTGAGACCAATCTGTCGCGAAATAGCTGTGTAGTTGCTCCGACTAGTCCCTACTTAAAAACAAACCATATACTTCTGGAATATCCACAACAATAATATCAATAACTTGATGAACTTTGGGGTTATATGATAATCTTATAAGTACGTTCTTTAGTTCGCCTATAACTTTAACATTAGTCCGATCAAGTTGTATGATTTTTAAAGTGGAGGGTTCAACCTCGGCGTTCATCTTCTAACATACAGACCATGGCATCACATTGGATGACGCTCCTGGGTCTACCATACAATTGTGCACGTTTCTATTAAAGATTTCGAAAGTTAACAAAAATGGAGGTACGTTTTTGCGAGTGCTAAGGGTGGTAGCTTGCGGCTTTTTACTCGCAGTTTCTAAAGCTACTTTATCTACATTATTTACATTATTTACATTATTTACAGGAAGGCTTCCTTTGTCTTGAGGATCAGGATTGTTTTTAGTGGAAGTCTTCTGAGGAACTTTGTTCTGCACAACCTTGCTACTGCTTGAATTACCATTTTTTCCATTCTCTGAAATATTTTGTAACATTTTTTGTAGCAGAAATGGAAATTTCAATAACTCATAAGCATAAATGTTAGCTCTCAACTTTTTAAGATCTTCAACTAAATCGTAATCTAATTTGGGGTTCACATGACTCTGTTTAGTCTCAGCTGGTTTAGACTGTTTTGGAGGGGAAGTCGTAGTATTTTCGGCAGAAGGTTTGTTTGTCGTCTTACTCCTAGTATTATAGGGATGGACTGTCTCGAAGTTAGCTTGAAAGATGCTATCCGAGAAGTGTCCAAAAATGTTTGGAGAAGACTCCTCTTCTTGAATTGTCTCTTGTTCAACTACCTCCTCAGGAATCTCAGGAGGCATCAAGTTATCCTAGGCTTCTAGAATTGTTTGAAGGGTGTATTGCAGACTTCCTAGATTAAGGCCTTCAGTATTTGGATTAGGTCGATTGGTGGGAAAAGGCTTCCTGAACAGGGGCTTGTAAGGCCCTTTTGTCAAGGAAGCTTCTTCGGTCATCTTTTTTAAATCTATAACTTGATTTGACAGTTTTTGAACGACTTTAGTTAAGTTTTCTAAATCAGAGGTTTCAGGTTGTGTTTTACTTTGAATAGGTCTGGGGAGGATTTCGATCTTCTTTTTGGAAGATGAACTAGTTTTTGTTTCATTGCTAGTAGCTTCTTTAAGACTAGGTATGTCTTTTTCAATCTGGCTGGCCTCCTCGAAGGCTTCTAACAACGTAGATTTCTTAGATCGTTTAACCCAAATAGCTATACTTTGATGCAAAGCTTTAGTGTAGTATGCTATTATAAGATTCTCGGCAGGCATGGAATCCGCAGGGATTCAGTTCTTAAGTGTTAAGAATCTTTGATTGAAGTCTTTAACTTTCTCTTTAGGGTTCATTCTTAAGCTAGAAAGGTCCATGACTAGGACTTCCGGAGGCTTACCGTCTCCGAACTTTTCCAAAAAGCATGAATCAAACTTTTCCCAAGACACAATGGTATGAGGTTGCTGGGAAAAGTACCATGTAGAGGCATTGCCCTCGAAAGTGTAGGGGATCAACCTACAGACAACGTCTTCATGCTCGACATTGCAGAGTCTTATGGATAACATAAACTTTTTAATATGATCTTCAGCGATCTGTTTAGAGTTAGGATCAAACTTGGGAAGCCACTTCTCCAGATGTTTGGGTAAGGGATGTTGATCTCCGGGTACGGCTACGGCATCCTGGTCGAGCCAAGGTCTAGCAGGATTGTTCTGGTTGGCCATTGGTGTAGTCGGTGTGGAAGGCTGAGAAGGGTAATTTCCTTCTTCAGAAGAATCTTCTCCAGAGGAGGAAGGAGATGATGGAGGTGGTGAGGGAGGTATTCCAGATCCTCCTGCAGCAGGAGTGAGGATTGGATCTGTAGGATTCACAGTGAGGTTAGTGCCTCCTAGTTGTTCTCTGATATCAGATAAATCTAAAGGTTGGTCCAACGGATGGTTTGGTTGCCTCAAACGGGCTAAGGCACTATGTGTTCTTATGAGAGATTGGTGGACAATCTCTTGTATGTCACCACCTGTAGGATTTGGGGTTACTGGCTCAACTATGATCCGTGGATCGTCGTTTGATGTGGTTGTTGTTTGAAGGGGAATGTTATCGTTCGAATGACTTCTTGTCACTATAGGTGAGCAATTAGGTGGTGGAGGAGTCTTATGACCACCTCGTGTAATTAATTACTTTCAGGCCCTCCTTCTAGCGCCATTTGTTGACAGGTGAAATTGACCGTCCGTCAACTAGAAGAGTGGATCCGGTCCGGGGTTGTCTAAATAACCCAAGCCGTTTGGGATAACCCACCCTGACGGGTTTAGTGGCTCCGTTAGTTGATCTAAGTCCTAAGAAAACAAAACAAAACTACTCTAAACTAACTAATCTAAATAAAAAACAATAATTAAAACAAACTAATAAACAAATCTAAACTATTAATATATACAATTTATTATCTAATACTACACAACTATAATTCTATAAAATCAAATGTTCAATTACTAACAGAGTCAAATTTAATTACAAATGTACAATATTTACGAATTACAGATTTGAATTAAAACCTGAAAAACTCATTTGTAATATGTCCTAAGACAGCGAGACTATTATTTTTGGATTTTATAATTTTATGAAAAAGAAATAAAATAAAAAACTAACTAAACTAAGCAACTAAAATAATAACTCTAACTACGAATCTAAACTATACATATATCTAACTAAACTACTTAAATTACACTAACAAAATAACTATTGAATACTAAATAACAAACTAACCTAAAGAAATGCTCCAGGTCTGTCCTGTATGCAATGATTATCTTAGCTGATCGGAGGGAGGAAACCTGCACCGAATTTTCCACGAGATTCTCGTAAACTAGAAGCAGTTGTTCTCTTCAAATATAGATAACAGGACGAACAAGACATAAAAGATTTACAGCAATCTTATAATTTACAAATCTTTACATTCAGATAAACCCTTATGCAAAAACTTGTACATAATAATTCAATTAATGATAAGATAAACCTGTATTCATTAAAATGACCTAGAGTAATTGTTGTGTTATTTAAATAATGAAAGAGATCAGATATGGATATCACATTAATCAAGTCACATCAACCTGCAATAGATTATGATAGATAAAGTAGTCTATAATCAACTGCAAACTGATACGAATAAAACTTGAAACAAAAGTTTGATATGTTGAAAGCGAAAGTTGTTACAAAACATCAACTTTCATCTCAGTTTGTATTATAAATCCATAGTCTGGCTCTCCCACGAGTGAGGATGCTCCCCTTATTACAAAAATGACAAGTATTTAAAGACCTCCCACAGGGTAAAACATTCCTGTGAAAATTATCAAAACAGTTTACATAAATCTAGGAAAATATATTAAGTTTCTGATTCAAGCTAACAACCTAAAATAAAAACATATCCAAAGTATCTCCCAAAATGCTAGAACATGCCCAATTGATCATGGTAATTCCTATGTACCTGAACAAGGACAAGAATAGACAATATTAGAGGATATTTTATTGATAAAATGGACAAAAATCTAATTTTTAAGGCTAGCTACAAAATCTTGCGATTCTGTAGCTGGTCCAAATCAAACACAGAATCGTTTTAAAACTAAATAGAGTTATATTCAAAATATCAAATGAATTATCCAAATTAAAATTCTAAGCTAACTTGAGAGCAAACATGATTATGATCGATCAAATGATAACAGAGATGCACACATTCTATTCGATTTGTTATCACCATTTTGGGTAAGCAAAATCATATTGGATAACTCGACAGGAATGGAAACATTTTCATAAACCAATTCCAATCGATACAGTTTAACAAATCATATGCAATCATTTATGTTGCCTCATCCATTGACAGAATCACGGTCGAATCCACACGAAATCAACAGGATTGTTTTTTCAAATTGATATAACTATATTAAACATATACAAACGACCCATGCTATTAGCAAATCAAATCAAAACTGGTATGTAAATTGTCACAAATGCAATCGTAACAGGATATGTGGGATTTGTCAACCATTCGTTATTGCTAATTGGGGGTAGACAAAATCGATTGACAGACAACGAAATCATCACTTGAATCAATTTCAAAGAAAACTATTAGCCGAGTTTTTTTTTTATATGAATTCAACAGAGATAAAATATGTCGATCTAAGCTTAACAAAATCATTTTTGAAAATCAAAACCAACAGAGCAGCATCAAATCGATTTTCGATACCAATCCAACTCATAAAAACAATCGTGTTAACTCAAGACACGCATCAATCAAATCAAAACAAATCGAAACAATTTAGGTTTGACACAATCGTTATGAATCAACACAAATCCATGATTATAGCAAGTAGATCTTTTGCATAGGTCAAAAATAATCAAAATCCAAACGAAAATAATGATTCAATGCATAACAGAGTCATTTTGATAAATCACAATCAACAGAGTCATTTTGAGTTTATTAGGAGCAAACAAATCTAATTAAAATCAAAGCAAATCGACTATCAAACATAATTGATTCACAAACAAACCAAACCGAATCAAAACCAATGAATTGCTTATACTAAACTGGGCACGATAAAGTCGCATAACCAAATCATATGTACATTTAATTTTAGTAAAACGAACCTACTGTACAAGATCTACACATAACTGTTTTTGATAATCGAACTATGAAAAAATCATTTCGAATAATGAACAGAGATAATTGAAAACCAAAACCAAATTTATTATATTAATCCAAGCAATTCATAAAACGAAATTGATATTGAAATTCATACCTATATAATCAGAAAACAACTTCGCTTATGATAGTTTGGAATTGATGAAGGCTGTAGTCGATTCGACATTCCTAAATACAATCGAATTAGTGGTTTTTTGCTCCTTGTCATTAGCTTGAAGTCTGTCCCTTTCTCTTGTTAAAACTGTAGATTTGATCTTCGATTGTAATAAGGGAACGTCAGCATAGTAGTGCTCAATCCACATATTACATTGGATACATGTTGTCTGTTCAAGCTTCGAAATTGCAGGCGAGCGTTGGTTTAAATCACAGAGGGTTTGATTATTTAGCTTGATTCCTGGGTAGTTAGGATTGTTCTTTAAGCATGAGGGAAAATTAGATACATGGTTGTAGGGTTGCTTGGAACATCATCCATGGGAGTAGGGATACTCTTCAGCTAGAAAACGCTCGATATCTGAGTCTGAGTCCTCGCTTAGCATTATGGGGTTTTGATCAACCTTAGGATTAGGTTTATTCCGGGCAAGTCTTAATATCAATCGAGCATTCTTTTTACCTTTGTTATCGACAATAGGGTTACCCTTTACTTTCTTGCTCACAGGCTTCCTTACAGCCTCGGCCTTGTCTGTTATGATGTCGGGTAGGTCGATATTAGGGTAGACCGAGGGTTTGGGAGAGGGTAGAAGGGCATGAAAAGGCACGGGTGGCCCGACCTTAGTTTCACTAACCACATGCTTATCGATTTGGAGAGACTATGAATCAACAAAGCCATTTCGAGATAGAAAATCTTGCCAATTATCGTCGTGAAGGTTTAAATGGTGAACGACGATGAGTCTAATTAGGACATGGTGGAACAAGCTACTATCGGCCTTCTCTCATTTAAACCTCTTTGACATCTTGTATAGACTATGCAAGAAGTAAAATAGCATGTTCAATGGATAGCCCATGAAATTCATTAACAGTCGAAGGTGATAAATAAAAACCAATCCATACCGACCTTCACAGGTCAGGAATTGTTTAACCATTATCAAGAGATCATGCCACCTGGGTTTAAGGGTGGAAATAGGAATACCTTTGTCGCAGGACACAACCTTTCATGATACAAATAGCAAAGGCCACGACACTTCATCAACTTTGGAGTTTTTAAACCATCGTTGGCCCATGGCTGTTAGTCCTGTAGCAGAGCTAATGAATTCTTCATTGAGTTCAAGCTGAATGTCACCTACTTTAGCCCTACACCCATCAAAGGTAAGGGAAAATTGTTGTGCAACAAAGATATTGAAACCCTTGAACCTATGTATAAACACCATCCAACCATTGTTCTCCAAATCCTTATGGGCATTATCAAAGAGTAACAGAGCTTGACTACCATTCGGCTCAATACGGACCACCGGTGCCATTGAGAGGAGCACGCGATGAGAAGGGTGCAGGGGTTAGGGTTTGAACATAGTAAACGTAGGGGTAGATAGCTCACAGGTTCACCCGAACACTGGCAAAGGTGAACCGGGATAGGGGAAAACATTAATGGCAAAACATGCGAAGGTGGTGGAGCTATTTCTGCCCATGCAGAACAATCATTACCATGGTACAACCGCCGGTTCTTACAACTATTCAAATCACAACGCATATGTATTAAATATTTATTCCATTCAATCAACCAATGGAAACTATGGTAAGTGGATAAATGTTTGTGCGAGCCATGGTTTTAGTTTCAAGACCAAAGCAATAAAACGACATCATATCATGGGTTTGACCATATGAACTATGTGTTGTATAAAACGATTTATACCAAAGGTCTTGCCACAACACAAATGTGTTTTTGTGAAATCAATGTGCCAAGTGAACAGATCAAAGAACATATAAATCCAAATCACCAATGCATCATAAACTTGATCAAAAGAATATCACCACAGTCTTGTAAACGAAGTCTCACTAACAAATAAGAATGCCAAAAGAATAATGATCTTAGAATCTTGTCAATTGTGTAATGAAAAACAAATTCGAAAACACGATGAGTATATAAACAAGAGCGATCATAACAATCCAGTAATGATTTTAATGTGACTTCGCAAACCAAGTTTTCACGCTTTCAGTCGTGAAAACAAGAACAAAGGTAAGTGTGCAAATGTATATAAAACAAGAGTTTCATTTTAATGGAAATATTGTGACAAACTCAAGGTTTGCAAAACACTGGTGTAGGCAGATTATAAGGAAAGTATGAAAATGTGAATTGGCTGCCAACACTTCTTCACTAAGTAAAATTTAAAGAAGAAATATTGGCGCCCAGAAAGGGATTCAATAGATCCAAATCTGAAAACAACAAAGCCAAGAAGGCTCATTCTATCCCTGAGAATAAAACGGTAGTCTCTGAGCCAGAAAGCAAACTAAGAAATCCACTTTAGATCAGAGATATACTTCCCCCCTCAAGGGTAAATCTGCACACAAAGAGCCTACGTCTAATCACAATCACAAGAAGTTTGAATTTGATAGCCCTGAGAATCATAATTCCAAAGGGGCTCAGACATATTCAACTCCTGATTCCACTTTGGTATCCAGTCCTGCATCCACCCCTATATCTCCCATAAATTTGCATATTCCTGTTATTCAAACCATGGCCATTAACATAATGGATTTCATAATCTCTGCCAGATATGCACCCCTAGTGCTACCTGTAGGTTTACATGCACTCCCAACCACAGATTACATGAAATATTTACCAAGATATAATGGTGAAGGTGAAGTAACTGTTGAAGAACATCTGGTATCCTTTTATAGCTTTGCAGACAACTTTAACATTGATTATGTGGATGTGTGGATGAGGTTGTTTGTACAAAGTCTATATGGGGAAGTAAGAAAATGGTTTAGGGGTCTTCCTCCGACCTCCATTGCAGATATTGAGGAGCTGGATGAAACTTTCATAAAGCAATGGGGAGATAGGAGAGATTACCTCTACTACATCACTGAATTTGGGGCTCTAAAGAGAAAGAATGGTGAATCTATTTCAGACTTCACCAAGAGATTTAATAATATGTATGGTAGAATCCCAGATGAAATCAAACCAACTGAAGCCTCTGCCCAAATCACTTATGCTAATGCATTTGATGCATATTTATCCCTCCTACTGAGAGAGAGAAGATCAGCCACACTATTGTCCATGCATGAAGCAGCCATTGAGGTTGAATCTAATATTTTGGCATCAGACAGACTAAAGACTAGATCTGATAAAACAAAGAGAGGATTCCCCTACCTCCTCTAACTCGGCTGTCTCTAATCCCAAACTTGAGGATATGACCAAGACTTTGAAGGATCTGACTTCTAAGATAGCTAAGCTAAATTGGGAATCCAAACAACCAAACAGAACGTTTCAAGGGGATCGTAATAGAAATTAGAATCAGTTCATAAGGCCTAATGATTCCCCTCGAGTAATGCAAAGAGAAAGGAGAAGTTTTGATGATCAAAGGGTAGTGCCCCCTTTCCAAAACAATCAGATTGAGGAGATAGATGCCGACAATGATTTTTTGGACGATACTGTTGTGGTTTTCAATGAGACAGATTATTATACCAATCACTTAACACAACAAGAATATGAGGTAGCATAATTGTCAAATCAGTTTTATGATCAGATAAAGGAAGAGGGAGTTATTCTAGGTCAACCCAAGAAGAAATATGATTTGAGGACAAGAAATGGATCTTCCAAGGCCACCACCTCTGATCAAAGAAAACAAGTTGAGGCTCCTCCCAAGCCCCATCCAAGTAAAGTGTTAGAAAAACAGGATCGCGGAGAAATAAAATAAAACACAGAAGATACACAATACAATAGATACAAAGATATATGTGGTTCACCGAGTGTGGGCTACATACACCAGATAAATTTCCAGGTCCTTCCTTTATTATTATGCAACAAATGAAGGGATACAACCTACAACAAACATGCTATAACTTCCTCTTCTTTCTCTCACAGTCTCCTATCTCAGAATACAGTTTTCGCCCTCATGCATAGCCGCAATACATTTCCCTCATAACAGAGGGTTGCCTTCTAGGGAAAAAAACACTAGCATAATTTCTACCGTTAGATCTGCGAACTTCTAATGAACGGTCCAGATTTACAATGAAATTACAATATACATTTACAAGGAAATTTTTCCTTCGGGGGCCCGCTTGCCCTCGGACCCCGCAGAGGGGGTAACCCCCCTCTGCACTCCCCCGCGTGGAATATTGTACACACTTATGGGCTGTAAATACTTCATGGGGTATAAACATGACTGAAAACAAAAGACCCCTGAATTAGGAAGATAATCAGGCTCCACAACCAACATAAAGGTATGTCATCTAAAGCTCAGTCATCTCCCCCATCAAAACCTCTTTCCCCTAAAATAACAAAAGATGATAAGTCACCAACCTCTTTCATCCTGGAACATGATCTGAGAAAAATCAAGATCCCTGTGCCTTTAACAGAATTGTTAAAAAATGAACCTTTCAAAAAATCCATCATGAAAGTTCTGCAACCCACTCCTTCTAGTGTATCTTCTGATGTCATTAGTTTGTAGGATGAAAACCCAACCATTACTGTGGGTCCACACATTGAGGATGGTTCTCATTCTTCTCCTCCTTTCTATATATATTTTAATGTCCATGATAAGATCCTACATAACTGTCTTATGGACTCAAGAGCCTCTCACAATGTCATGCCCAAAGTTGTTATGGAAAAACTAGGTCTGGAGATTACCAAACCTTACCAAGACTTGTACTCCTTCAATTATAAGAAAGTAAAATGGCTGGGATTGATAAAGGATCTAGTGGTTTCTATAGTAAAATTACCCATGAAGAGTGTAGTGATGGACATTGTTGTAGCAGACATTCCCCCAAAGTTTGGCATGTTCTTATCCAGAACTTGGGCTAAGAAGGTAGGAGGATCATTACAAATGGACCTCACTTATGCCACCATTATTGTGTTTGGAGGAGAACATAGGAGGCTATACCGAGAGGTAAGGTTAGCCTACATAGTTAGTGATCATCAGAACCCAAGAAATCACCTCATTTATGTTGTTGAGGATGAGATTGGTTCATCTCTTTTTCATTTAAATGATGACGAACATGAAATGCCAGTTAGCTAATGCATAGATCAACCATTAACGGGTTAGTCAAAAAAAGTATGGAAGATGTATTTTGATAGTTATTCATCAAAAGAAGGATCTGGTGCATGTATTCTCCTCATTTCCCCTTTAGAGGAAGTAATAACCCTCTCTTATAAACTAGAGTTTGAAACTACTAACAATATAGCTAAGTATGAAGCTCTGGTATTGGGATTGAGGGTTTCCAAAGACATGGCCATTGGTTGTTTAGCATTTTTTGGTGATTCCGAGTTGGTCATCAATCAAGTGAGGAACATCTATCAAACTAAGCAACAGAGCCTCAAGCAATACATAAATGACATATGGGATCTGATCAATAATTTATTTCTAGCATTCAACATTTCATTTATTCACAGAGAACAAAATTAGAAGGAAGACTCTTTGGCCTTAGCTTCCAACACTTTCAGGCCTCCCATTGGCCCAAATTTTAAATATCAGGTGGAAATCAAACATAGAACAACCACACCAGACAACATAAATCATTGGAAAGTGTTTAGTGATGATTTAGAGCTGCGGAGATTTGTACACTCCATTGATGAATTTTCCAATATCTCAATTGATCAATAAAGTCAAGAAGGTGAAAATGAGAAATTAGAAGATCAACAAGAATCTCATCTGTTGAAGACAGTGGCTGGTCATGATATTGTGGAGCTGAAAACCAATCATATTCCAAAAGGACTAGTGCCTTTGGAAAGATTGTTCGACAACAATGATGTTTACAAAGGAGCTGTCATGAAGAGTCAATAAGAAGAGGTGACAGATTGCAATATTGGGACCACTGAGGATCCCAAAATCATCAAGTTGTCCAAAGAATTAGCTGCATAAAAAAAAGATAGGTATGTCAGTCTCATTAAAAATAAAATTGATACTTTTGCGTGGTCCTATGAATATTTGAAGACATTTGACACTAACATCATCCAGCATAAGATCCCTCTAAAAACTGGCTCCATGCCATTCAGACAGAAGATTAGGCAATTTAATCCCGTGTTAATGTCCATAATTGAGAAAGAGATGAAATGAATGTTGGATGCCAAGATTATTGTACCATTGAGGTATTCAAATTCAGTGGCCAACTTAGTACCTGTAAGGAAGAAAAGTGGGGAGATACGCTTATGTGTTGATTTCAGAAACCTCAAAAAGTGTTCTTTGAAGGACAATTAACCCCTCCCCAAGATGGATCATATTTTATAGAGGGTGGTAGGTGCACATAGAATTTCCTTGTTAGATGGATACTCTGGTTACAACTAAATAGCAGTTTGTGAAGAGGATAAAGAAAAAACAACATTCACCACCCCATGGGGAACATTCATGTATGACAAGATGCCCTTTGGGTTGATGAACGCAGGGGCCACTTTTCAAAGGGTCATGGACATAGATTTTGTGGGGGAGAAAGACGAATTTATGGTCATATACTTGGACGACATCACCATTTTCTCCAAGTCTGATGATGAACATTTGCAGCATTTGGAGCAGGTTTTCAAGAAATGCAGGAGATATGGAATCTCTCTGAATCCTAGGAAGTATCACTTTTCCAAGCCAGAAGGAAATCTCCTGAGCCACATCATATCAACAAGAGGTATAAAAATCGATCCAAAGAGGGTTTGTGCCATTCAACAAATTGAGATCCCAATAAATAAAAAGGTTGTTCAGTCTTTTATTGGTAAGATAAACTTCCTCAGACCTTTTGTGCCAAATTTTGTTGAAATTATGAAGCCTATTACTAACATGTTGAAGAAATATGTTGTGATAAAATTTTCCTTGGAGGTGAAATCATCTTTCCAAACAATCAAGAAAGATTTAGTTGAAGCCCTTGTATTAGCCAGTCCTGACTATACCCAAGATTTATTCATCTTCTCCTTTGCTTCAGAAGAAACCATTGTCGTTGTATTACTATAGAAAAATGAAGAAGGGCATAAGCATCCAATAGCCTTTTTCAGCAGATCCCTCTGAGATGTTGAGCTAAGGTATGATATATTAGAAAAGAACGCTTATGCATAGGTCAAAGAACTCGAGGCTTTCAGGTTTTATGTGCTGCAGTCTAGCATAATGACCTTTGTTCCTAGAAGTAGTGTCAAAGAGATTTCAGTCCAGCCAAACAGCAAGGGGAAAAGAGGAAAATGGATTGTCAAACTATTGGAGTATGACCTACACATAAATCCCACCAAGATGATCAAGGGGGAAGGACTGGCCAAATTGCTATCAGAGTCAAATTGTAAGGTGCTATAATTGCTTCAAATCTTCACCCAATCAGACTCACCCATCATACAACCTGGACAAGACAACTTACAGGGATTTGAAAACTACTCCTCTTCACCTTGGTATAAAAACATCATTTATTTTCTACAACATTTTGAATGTCCACCAGATGTGAAGAAGACAAAGGAAAGGTCTCTCAAGTTGAAAGCTATCAAGTTCTACATTTCAAACAGAGCTTGTATTGGAGAGATCCTGCTGGCATCATGTTAAAGTGCCTTGATGAAAATGAAGCCGGATAGGTCACATCAGAAATGAACAGAGGAGTATGTGGAGGGCACCAGCATTGGAAGGCCACAACGCTCAATATCTTGAGGGTAGGATACTACTGGACCACCCTTTTCTCTGATGTGTTTGCCATTGTTAGATCCTCCAATGAATTCCAAATGTTTGCAGGGAAACATAAGTTACTATCACTGCCCCTAAAACCTATCAATGCCAATAGTCTATTTCAGCAATGGGGGTTTGACTTCATAGGAGAGGTAAATCCACCCTCCAGTGGACAACACAAGTGGATCCTCACTGCCACCAAATACTTCACCAAATGGATTGAGGTTTTGCCCACCAGGAATGCCACTGAGAAGGTAATTATGGATTTCCTGGAAACTAATATTTTTTCCAGATTTGGTTTCCCCAGTAAGCTTGTAACAGAAAATGACCAAGCGTTCAAGTACAAATCCATGATTAAATTTTTTGGCAGTCATAACATTTCCTTGACACATTCCACACCCTATTACCCTCAGGGAAATGGCCTGGAAGAATCATCAAACAAGACTCTCATCAGGATCATTAAGAAGTTTCTGACTAAAAACAAGAGGAAACATGACTCTAAACTCAAATATGATTTGTGGGCTGACAGAATCCGCACTAAGAAGTCTCTGGGAACCTCACCCTTTCAGCTTGTTTATGGAATAGACATTTTTTTTCCCACTCAGCTTGGTATACTAGTTCTAAAGTTCTTTTAGGAATAGATTGAGGAACCAAATGAAATCCAAAGGAGAATCTTCCAGATTATAGAAGTTCATCAAAGAAGAGAAGCATTGGATCAAAGGACAGAGGCATACGAGAGCAAGATCAAATCAGCCTTTGATAAGAAAACCAAGAAGGAGATTTTTTGAGAAGGTGACCTGGTTTTGAGGTGGGATGCCCGAAGGGATGACAAGTCCAAGCATGGTAAATTTGAAAACCTTTGGTTTGTCCCTTTTAAGGTGGTTGGAGTTCTGAAAAACAACACATTTATCCTGCACAAAATAGATGATACAAGGATATTTGGTGGCCTAGTAAATGGGCGCTTCTTGAAGAACTGTTTTGTTTAAGGATGAGGGAAGGTCCCTCATGTACCATATATGATTTCCTTTATTATTTATTTTGATTAGTTAGTTGTGTGTGAATAAAGACTCCATAGCCCAACAAGGCACTGGGGTGTAGTTTTAGTTTTTAATTCAATAAAATGCATGGCTGAGGGACAGTAATAGATACACAGTGCTGAGAGACAAAAACAAAGGTAAGTGATGGAAGGTAAGTGCAGTTATTTAATCTCAAGGCACTGATCTATAGTTCTTATCAACTCAAAGGGACGAGCTATCCCCAGTTAGAGCCAATGTTGTAACCTAGGTTTGCACCCCTGGATCTCCTCTCTTTTTCCCTATGCTCTCATCAATCTTTTACATTCTGGTTGGCTAAGTCAGTTTCCCATTTTTGAGAGACTTGGTTCTTATTTGTTTTTTTCCTGTTTGAGTCTTTGTGCATTTCTTTTTCGGTTTTTCCTGAAGGATAAAATACATGCCATATTTGGTTCGGAATGCTTGTCATCACATTTTCCATTGATTGAGCTCACAGCAGGTCGACCAAGTTTTTATATCCATAGGAAACACCCATGGACAAACGCAACAATCTAGAGCGGTCAACTTTAGACTCTAATTGTGGAAATAGACTGGTTAGCTTTCGACGGTGGTGATCCATCAGGACAATCAGATCAACGGCTCTCATCCATTCGGGGGTACAGAATTGTGCGGATTTTAACATCAAGAATTATCCGAAGTCTCGAACTCCCAAAGTATTTAACACGGCTTAATCCTGAGTTAATTAGTGATAAGCATTGTCTAATCACTTCACAAGATCATCATTTCAGGATATTTTCATACTTTACATCCATAACTCCCGAAGCCCGAATTTTCGAAGAGAATTTGGACCATCCATCGGTCACGACACGTGGTGACAGATCATTCACTTCGAATATTTTCCTCCGGGATATTTCCATGCTTCACATTAGAAACTCCTAAAGCCCAAAGTGTCGAAGCACGCGAAAACCATTAGTTGAGACACGTGGTGCACTCACCAGTCATGGCACGTGGCGCACTTGCCAGTCATGACACGTGGCACTCATTCCAAGTCATTTGGTCGGGACATTCGCCCATTTCCACATGACACATGTCACCCTTCTTTCCATGACACATCAGCAGTTATGACATCATATGACCTCAGTCCACCACGTCACTTCAGCGATTTTCCTCCAGGAGATTTCCAAGATAAACATTCGAAAGTCCCGAAGCCCGAATTTCCGAAGAGAATCTAGACCATCCATGAGTGGGGACACGTGGCAGTAGATCTTTCACTTCACAACATTGTCACTCCAGGATTTTCCCTAGCATAAAATTCATAAACTCTCGAAGTCCCGAAGCTCGGACTCCTAAAGTAAAAGCAAACCGTTGATCTCAAATCAACCGAAACCGTTGATCCTTGCAGCAGGTAAATGTCTCCTAGATCACAAATCATAATCATATCGAGGACCACAATTTATTGCATGGACGTAAACTGCCCGGACGTTAATTTTCTAGAGCGGTCCCACAATTGGAACCACGGTATTGTTGGAAGGATACGTGGCAGCTTGTGGGGGATTGCGGGCCCAAAGGCGATGTGAACCCAAACCACCCTCAACAACTTCCACAATCACGTTCTTAAAGGACATCAGGTCACTGTGTCACCTCCATGTCACCTCCACTCATTTCACTCACTACTCTCGCTCCTCTCACCACCCAACACTTGTCCTCCACTCACCTCCATGTAATACAAATCTGCTCATATCACCTATCACCTCCATACATCTTGTCTTCCTATTTGAAATTCGCCTCCACATATTCCTGTTCACTACCAGCTAATCACAGAGAAAATGAGAAGAAGGGTCAGTTACATTCGATACAGAGTGCTCTTAGCTTCCGAAAGCTTAGACAAAGACAAAGAGTTAAGTCTCAGTCACAAGTCGACGTGGATGGGTTCCAGAACACTTTAGCGGATTCCCTCTTCCTCAAGGATAGATATGCTCATGCAGCCAGTTATCTCCAGTGGCTTCCAACAGCTCGTAGGCATGCCATTACTCAACACATAGCTTCGTTATGTCACTCCAAGGCCTATTTTCTACCAATTCAGTTCCTCCAGTGGATGCATCAGTTCTGTCTCAGAGACAATAGTAGTTTTCAATTCCAACATTTTCTTAGATTAGAGACGAGAGTGGTCTTCTGTGTGTGATGAGAACCACTCTTGTCGATTATGTCCAGTATCTTAGAGAAGTTAGTAATTGTTTTTACGAACAGTTACCTAAATTTAGGTCTCAATACCCTAAGGACCAGAGCCTCTGCAACTCTTTTAAATAGTTAGTTTTTGGATATTGTAGGGGTCAGATTTTTGGGGAAATATAGCAATACATCAGACTAGTTGGACCCGTTCTATGCATGGATTAAAGATATCTACCTGGTGAACATACTTTTGATGATAGTGTTTCGTTCAAATCTTCATGTGTTTTTATTCTTGTCTTGAATACAGTTTTTTATTTGTGCAAAGTACATTTCATTTCCTTTCAACTATTGTATAACTTATTTTTACTGATATGCAACCTATCAAACAACTAAGGCTTTGGATAAGATTTGTTTTTATTGAAACTTGTGGGAGTAATTGTGTTTTTGATACATGTTTGATGTCTTCAAATGATATTTTAAGTATTGAACTTCTTACAGTAGATTATTCATTGAGTAGTCTGTTGTTTCCCTTTGTTTTCTATTATTTCACTGGTCTGTCATTAATGTGCCACCAACCAAGGAGGACCCTCATCCATATAATTATGCCAACCCAACCTTGCTTTTATCTTGATAGAATAACCTTCTAACCAACCAACAAAAAATTAAAAGAAACAATCTTTCTAAACTGATAGGTGGCCTAGGTTTTCCCTTTAGCAGTTAGGTGCAGACATTAGGACCAACACTAACGATCAGAATTTGATCAAAGAATTGGCAATGAAATAAACTTTGAAGACTGTATAGAAATCCCTCTACACGCCTATTAGAGGATACTTAATCAAAGATTTAACACTAGGAAAAATATGAGGACATAATTTAAGGCACAGAAGGACCAGAGATCAAGAATTTAAAGTCACGAAACAACCAGATAGTAAATAGTAATATGTTGAACTAAGGAAATGTAATCAATTATTTATACCTATTATTGGAAGATTCACAATGTCTGCAAATCAAAATTACTAGGAGATAATATATTAATGTTTAAGCAATAATATATCCATTAAGACCTTAATCAATTAGATAAGTGAAAGAATTGTTATTTACACACATGAGGCAGTCTCCAAATGTTTCTGCCAAATTACCATGACAAGATCAATGTAAATAGGGAAATAATTATTTTCTGAAGAAATTAATAATCAACAACACACTATTGAGATAATGTGATTTAAGGAAGTCTAAAACAACAATCATATTGATGGGAAATAACTATTAAATCACGTGGATGGATTGATTAACTATTATAGATACATTTCCAAATCCCACAATCTGATCATGTGTACCATTTATCAACCATGAAACTTTAAATATAACCAACATAAATAATGTGTCATCAACCAATGATAATCATTATGTACATATTAGTACACAAATCTAGGTCCCATTAAACAATGAAATACTAAGAATAATGACATACCGTAACTAGAAAATTGATCGTCTATGAAGTTGATCTTTAACTTGGAGGTGTGTTGTGTCCTCCTTGCTTCTGCCTGCTAATCCAAAGACTACATCGGTACCTCCCAGCCAAAGCTAGGGGTACTCTTCTTCCCCCTTAGCCCCTCGAGCCACAAAGGGGTCTCACATAGAATCTCAGACTAAAATTAGCTCAAGATTTCCCTTGCAAGGAGAGGCTTCCACATATTGCACAAGATTTTCGCCCAACTCACACAAGTAAACTTAGTCATAAACCAATATGACAACATTTTAGTCTTCTAGCAATAGGGTAGTTTCCTTCTTCCTCACCATTCTTTTTATAAGAAAATCCACCTTGACACTTGTCATCTCATGCATAATAAGATAAATTTTAATAATTAAATTTAAATATTATTCACCCCCAACACATGTCATACTTTCCCCAAGTTTCACATGTTTAATCCTTTTTAATTTAAATAATTATGCATTTTCCCTCACACTCCTCAATTATTTCCTAGATTTTCTCCTAGTTGTCCCTTAGTTCCCCAATTTCTCTTTTATTGTGTCTCCTAACTAATTCATAGTTGGAGTTTGAATAGGACTATTATCTTAGTTAGGATTTAGAGTTTGATTGACTTAAGATACTATCTCTATGTTGACAACCCATTCTCTCATGAGTTAATTTATTTTAATTTAAAAATTACTTTCATTAATTTCATGCACACCTTGTGCACATGTCATAATATTTTATCCCCCCTATAATAGTTTTATTTGGTCTGAAATCCCTTAACCCATTTTATAATTTTATTTAGTCAACACATCTAGACTTAGACCTTTGGTTATGTTTTCTGGTTTAAAACTTTGATAATAATTTGTATTATCTTCTCTAACAAAGTCTAAGTATTCTTTTTATTTTCTAAGGTCTTATGTATTTTTAATGAATCATAAATTTATTCATGGGATGTGCCCTTCAAGATGCACCTCTGTGCTCCAAGGGTGTCACTCGTCATTGACTTATTTTGGAAGTTTCCAAATGCTTGGATTCAATACTCCACTTATCGACCTTGTGTGAGACTAAGGGCTTACTAGGTAATATGGAATTTTCCTTATTGTGTGCCCCTCTTAAATCCTCACGAGTGACTGTCTCAGTCTACCCTCATGACATCATGAACCTCTGAGGAACAATGTAGTTGTTAACCTTCAATTTAGGTCACAACGAGCATGCTAGTAGGTTGTGACAGTGATCCAGGGGATCAAAAATAGCTCAAAAATCAAAGTGTTCAAAAATTCTTGAAAATAGTACCATTGTGTAGATCTCATCCTCATGATACTAACACAACTTGAATGGGATAAAATGGAGTTTGTATGGCTAAGATATCATGTTCTATCCATTTTTCCAAACATGCAAAAGTGTTGACTGTGTAGTCCGTACAGTCTGTACAAGCTGACTGTGCAAACCATATGGCTGACATGGCAGGGTGAACATATTGGCAACATGGCAGGGTTGACTAAGTTGTTGACTAGGTAGGTGATGTGGATAGGTGCTTACGTGTACCAATCCACAGTTGACACATGTCAGTTTACGTGGGCAAATGAAAGGGTGTCATGTGGCCTAGCCAGGGGCCACCACATGACACCCTCTTATTGTTTGGTAAAATTTTGTGTTTGGCTCCATGGGGGGTTGAATCTGTGGCCTCAGCAAGGGGAAAGGACTCGTGTAGGCCAGGCCACCAGCCCGCCTATAGTTATTTCTTAACCCTATACTTTAAAACAAATATTTAAATTTTCTTTTGGTTTCAGTCGGGTGGAGAAAGGGTTGGGGCTTAGCCCCAGCCCATGGTCACACGACTATGCAACTCACCATAGGAACAACATTGCGGGAAAAGGACGAGGCCAGCCAGAGGGTGTGGGCGGTTATCCCAACACATGGCCACATGGCCCATGCGACAGAGATCTCTAGGGTAGGTGCTGGAAATCCGCTAACGACACGAAAAATCCTCCCACGACCCAGATTTCATTGGGGAGCTAGGTTTGGTGCATGAAATCCAGGTTTTTGGTAGTCTGGGTGTTGGGGGTGCATTTTTGGAGAGCAGAGACAACAAGTATTGGGAAAAAACTTCCAGGAAAGGTATTTTCTTCATTTTTTGTCCAAACTAGGTGCAGGAAGAGCCTAGGTAGGGTTTTTTGGACATTCTAGAGCCATTGAAGCCATCATTTTTCATTATGAGCATTTTAAAGCATTGTTTTAACACTTTTGAGCATATAATGAAAATTATCCATTGAAAGTCAGACTAGGAGATGTATCCCAAGAGAGGGGTGAACTCATTTATCATGTTGTTGTGTTATGTGATTAGCTTGAGGTTGTTTATGTATGTTTATGTTGTTTATTTCAAGTATAAAAACTCAATAATTTTATGTGATTGCAACTTGATCCAACTGCCCAAGACACATACATATTTCACTTGCAATTTTTTATACACAAAGCTTTTTCATTTTCAGATCAAGTTGGTATCAGAGCAAAGGTTTTTTAAGGTTTGATTGTTTGCAGGTGTTTTTTTTTCTGATGCTTACAAGGTTGAATCTCACAAGAGGAGAAGAGAAACTTGTAGAGCCAAGTTATCAACTTTCAAGAAGGAGAACAATACATTCACCTCAAGCTTCAAGGAGGCATTCAACAAGTATGGCTCATGAGGAGAGTCATGAAATTCCTACTTTAGAAGAGGAAACTTTCAGAAAACCCTTTTATGATATGACAGAAATGGTGAAAGTTTTATTTGACGAAAGGAATGCAAGGTTGCAAGGAGAAAGCTCAAATCCTCCAAGAGGTAATGAGGATAATGGTGATAAAAATCCAAAAGGACATGGAGGGAATGGTGACACTCCACCTCCTTCACCTCCATCTTCCACTTCTTCTACCATTTCACAACCACCTCCAAATTCTCCAAAATAACATGGTAAAATTCCTCCACAAACTCCTTTGCTTAAGCTTGATATTAAGTTTGAATTGCCTATGTACAATGGAGAGGTAAATGTTGAGAAATTGCATAATTGGATTCGTCAAATTGAAGTGTATTGTAGGATACAAAGAATCCAATATGATGAAACTAAGATTCAGCTTGCTTCTCTTGGATTGGAAAGTGAAACACTCATTTGGTGGGAAGCCAAAACTCAAGAGGACATGAAGAAACATGGTAAAGTTTTATCCTCTTGGAATGATTTTATTGTTTCAATTAAAAGGGATTTTTATCCATTAGCATACATGCATAAAGCTATCATGGATTGGCAAAACTTTAGACAAGATAAAGGGAAAAATGTGCAAAGAGACACTTAAGAATTTAGAAGAAGAGATTTTATTTTGGGTATAGATTTAACCCTACAAATCTAGATGAAGTTTGTGTACAGGAAACTCATTTAGAGGCAAGAGGGAGGAATTATCCTCAAGAGGAAAACAAGAAGCCATTTTATAATGGAGACAAAGGAAAGAGGAAATTCAAAGGAAATGGAAAGAAGAATGATTTAGTCAAGAAAGAGGGAGAAAAAATCTCATGTAAACATTGTTCAAAAGATGGCCATGATGAAGACCATTGTTGGAAACTTCATCCTGAAAAGAGATCAAAAAATTTCAACAGCAAGTGAAACCAAAGACTGTTGCAACTACACAACATGATTTAGGATATGATTCTGTAGATGAAACAAAAATCACATCCATGGGTTTTCAAGGTAAGGACTCTATTGCTAGTACTATTTCTTTAAGTAGTATCCTCAATGAAACTCAACATGAAAAAGAAAGAATAAATATTTTCCACATAAGGGTTATTTCAAGGCATACCAAGATAGATACTGTATTTGATGTTGGATCTCAAACAAACTTGATTTCTGAAGACACTATCCAGAAATTGCATTTGGAAACTACTCCTCATCATAAACCATATCCTGTAGGTTGGATATGTGACAATGCCAAATTGCATGTGACAAGAAGATGTAAACTTATATTTTCCATCACTACAAACTTTATAGATGAGGTAGAGCTTGATGTTATTCCATTGGATATTTTTGGTATTGTGTTGGGAAGCCCATATTTATATGATAGGAGAGCCATATTTCATCATCATGAGAAAAAATATCATTTTCTTAAAAATCTAGTTGAGTACATTGTTAGAGCACATACAAAGAAGTTGAATTTGTCACTTGTAAATGTTGGACAAATGAAGAGATTAGTCAATTCTAGTAAGAACTTTGTACTCTTGATGATCAAACCCAAACACAATGTTGAAAAAGAAGCTTTTCAATGATGTGATGCAAAGTTAAAATATTATTTATATGAGGTTGTTAACAAATATGATGATACGTTTCAGGAACCAAAACGATTTCCTTCTAAAATAGGTATCCAACACGGCATTCAATTGCAACAAGATTTTCCTCTTCCAAACATTGGCATGTATAGGATGTCAATCATGGAGAATGTTGAAATTAAAAAACAAATCCAAGAGTTTCTTGAGAAAGGGGTTATCATGCCAATAACATCACCATGCGGGTCACCAATTGTTTTAGTACCAAAGAAAGATGGTACATGACATGTGTGTAGATTTCAGAGCCTTGAACAAGATTACGGTAAAGAATCATTACCCTCTTCCTAGAATTGATTATTTGTTTGAACAATTGAAAGATTCTAAGTATTTCACTAAGTTGGACTTGAGAAGTGGTGATCATCAGAATAGGATTGGTGAAGGAGACACATGGAAGACAACTTTCAAAACAAAGCAAGGTTTGTTTGAATGGATGGTTATGTCATTTGGGATTTGTAATGCTCCTGCAACATTCATGAGAGTTATGAATGATGTTTTAAGGCATTTTCTTGATGATTGTGTAATTGTCTACTTGGATGACATATTCATATTTAGAAAATCTAGTGAAGAGCATGCTAGGCATGTAAAGTAGGTTTCAGATGTCTTGAAGAAAGAAAATTTGTTTTTAAAGATGTCTAAATGTGAGTTTGGAAATACCTCACTTGCTTACTTGGGACATATTATTGGAGGAGGAAAACTGAAAATAGATCCTTCAAAGGTCAAAGTCATTTTGGATTGGCCCAAGCCCAACAATGTAACAGAGGTAAGAAGATTTTTGGGAGCAGCCCAATATTGGAGAAATTTTATTTCTAGCTTCTCTTCAATTTCGGCTCCATTACATGTCGTGACAAGAATTAAGAAAGTTTTATAATGGAGAGGCAAGAAACAAAAAGATTTTGATGCATTGAAAGAGAAAATTAGTTCAGCTCCATTTCTTGCACTTCTTGATTTAAGACAGCCATTTGAGATACAAACATATGCAAGTAACTATGCAATGAGAGAAGTCTCGTTGCAACATAGTAAGCCCATTTGTTTTCATTCTAAAAATTTTAATGGTGTTGTGATTAATTATCCTACATATTATAAGGAGTTGTATGCATTAGTGCAAAGTGTGAAAAAATGGAAACATTATTTGTTGGGAAAAAAAACTATAATTCACGCAGATCATCAAGCATTGCAATACTTACAATCACAAACAAAGCTACAACAAGAAAGGCACTTAAGACGGATGGGTTTCCTACAACAATTACACTTGGTTATCATGTGTAAGAAAGGCATTTATAACAAAGTTGTTGACATGCATTCTAGGCCTATTGTTAGTGCTTCAGTTATTCTTCATCATAATTCTACCATGCATGAGAGATATATTGAACAATATGCTTTAGATGTTGATTTTAAAGAGGTTTATGCAACTTTGTGTCATTCTAACCAAGTTGAGGAATTGGATTACCATGTACATGATAAGATTTTGTGTCATCTTGGAAAGCTATGTATTCCACATGGTGAAAGAGTCAACATTATAAGGGAAGCACATTATTCTCTTATTGTTGACCACTTTGGTGTAGGCAAGACGGTGTCTAATTTGCAAAGGTATTGCTATTGGCCTAAAACGAATGAAAGTGTTTCATGATATGTAAGAGGATGTTCTTTATGTGCTACAATTAAGCCTAGCAACAAAAATTTAGGATTGTATACTCCACTTCCGGTTCCTTCTCGTCCTTGGGAAATAATTTCCATGGACTTTGTAGGAGGATTACCTATGCCTAAAAAGAATCATGATTATATTTATGTTGTGGTTGATCATTTCAACAAAATGTGTATTTTGATGCCTTGTAAGAAGTAGGTTACATCTGAAAAAACAACACGAATGTTCTTTCAACATGTATGGGTACATTTTGGGTTCCCAAATCCATTATTTCTGATCAAGATTCTTGATTTATTGAGAACTTTTGGTCAAGCTTATGGGAACTCATGGAAACCAATTTGAAAAAGAACACAACATTTCACCCACAAACTGATGGTCAAACAGAAGTGGTGAATAGAACAATGGTACATCTTCTTCGGGGTTATTGTAGAAAACATCCTAAGCTTTGGGATGAACACCTACACTACATTCAACATGCTTATAACTAGGCTAAGCATTCATCAACTCAAACATCTCCATTTGAGGCATGTTTTGGTTATTTGCCAAAATATCCTTTAGATTTTATATTTAGGAAGGATGTTGTTATTGATGGTCATTATGACATTGATAGAGCAAACAATTTCATTGAAACAATTCAATTGGTGCATCAAATGGTACAAGAATAGTTGGAAAAGAGCCAAGCCAAGTACAAGACAAGACATGAAAAGCGTCGTTTTGATCACATTTTCCAAGTTGGAGATGAAGTTTCTCTTTACATTAGAAAAGAGAGGCTTAAAGGAGAAGGTGAAAAGTTTAAACCAATTAGATATGGACCTTTCAAGATTCTTGAAAAGATCAGTAACAATGCCTTCTGTTTGGATTTGCCTCCTTATATGAAAATGTATGCAGTTGTTAATGTTGAGAATTTGAGATTGTATGAGCCTCCTTTGATTGATGATCAAGGAGAGCATGTTCAGATTCCTTCCATAGATGACCTCTCGCCAGAATATCTTTCATAATTGCATGAGGATACAATCCTTTTCAGAAACATAAGAATTTCAAAACGAGGGAATGTGGAGTACCTTCATGTTGGTCTCAAAGGCACAAAACCAAGAAAAGATAAATGGATTGAGGTTGGAAAGGTGAGGGAACTATACCCTCATCTAAATATTGACTGAAATAGTCTTTTGGAGGTCCAAAAACTTCCCAATGGGGAGGAGTGATCCAAGGGATAAAAAAATAGCTCAAAAATCAAAGTTTTCAAAAATGCTCAAAAATGGTACCATTGCGTAGATCCCATCCTCACGATCCCAACACATATTGAATGGGCTCAAACAGAGTCTGTATGGATAAGATATCACATTCTCTTTGTTTTTCCAAACATGCAAAATTATTGACTGTGCAGTTCGTACAGGCTGATTGTGCAGACCGTATTGTTGATGTGGCAGTGTGACCATGCTATTGACATGGCCAGGATAAATAGGTTGTTGACTGGGTAGGTGATGTGGATAGGTATTGACGTGGACCAATCCACAGTTGACACGTGTCAGATTACATGGGCGGATGAAAGGGTGCCACATGGCCCAGCCAGGGGCCGCCACGTGAAACCCCCTTATTGTTTGGTAAAGTTATGTGTTTGGCTCCGCGAGGGGTTGAACCCATGAACTAGGCAAGGGGCAAGGACTCGCGTAGGCCAGGCCACCATCCCACCTATAGTTATTTCTTAACCCTATACTTTAAAACAAATATTTAAACTTGATTTTGGTTTCGGTCAAGTGGAGAAAGGGTCGGGGCTTAGCCCCATCCCATGGTCACATGACTTTGCAACTCACCATACGACCAGCAATGTGGTAGAAGGAGGGGTCCAACCGACGGGTGCAGGCAGTTAGCCTTGCACATGGCCACATGACCCATGTGATCAAGATCTTCAGGGTAGGTGCTGGAAATCAACAAACAGCATGACAAATATGCCCACGACCCAGATTTTGGTGGGGATCTAGGTTTGGTGCACGAAAGCTGGGTTTTTGGTAGTCTGGGTATTGGGGGTGCGTTTTTGGAGAGCAGAGACAACAAGTATTGGGGAAAAACTTTCAGGAAGGGTATTTTCTTCATTTGTTGGCCAAACCAGGTGAAGGAAGAGCCCAACTAAGGGTTTTTGGACATTATGGGGCCATTTAAGCCATCTGTTTTTCATTATGAGAATTGTAAAGCACCTTTTAAACACTTTTGAGCATATAATGAAAATGATCCATTGGAAGTTGGACCAGGAGATGTAGCCCAAGAGAGGGGTGAAATCCTTTATCAATTTGTTGTGTTATGTGCTAATTTTGATGGTTGTTTATGTCTGTTTATGTTGTTCATTTCAAGTATAAAAACTCAATAATTTTATGTTCTTGCAACTTTATCCAATTGCCCAAGACACATACATATTTCACTTGCAATTTTGTATACACAAACGTTTTTCATTTTCAGACCAGACATGGATGTTTCCACACCTCTCCCTCATCCATGTGATATATGTGCATGACCCATTTAATCCATATGTGAGTCAGATTAGCAATCACCACCATGCTTGCATCCACTGAAAAAGATAATATTAATAACTCATATACATGAAACCCATAACGGAATCATCATCATAACACATGCGTAAATAAAACAAGTACTCATAATCAAATTCAATAGTCCACTTCCTGACTCAATACAGAGTCCAAGGAATTTTTTCGATGCCATCAACATCTTCATCATGTCATGTTTCCTGCACACTCAAGAAACCTCATCATAACACCTATCAATACTATACATCAATATAAATAACATATCAATTTCAATACTCAATCATAGAATAACCTCATAAACCAAAACAAATAATCATAATGTACCATGTTTAACTAGATCACTTGCATGCAAGTGTCCTCAAAGAATAAACAGTGTTATGAAAATGTGATCAATGGAATTGGATGTTACATACACCCCCTCTTGTTTTAAACTTCGTCCCAAAGTTTGTACAATTTAACAATGGAACAATACATAGTTGCTACTAATATCTATATCAAACTACCAAAACAAATAAGGAAATTGTTGACGCATCTCATATGCATCCTCCAGAGTAGCGGAATGTGGACTATAACTATCCCACTAGACCTTGACCTGATCTACCAATAAAATTCGTAGTTGTCATGTGTGATGGTCCATAATGCGGATATGCTCCACTATGAGAGCACCCTCATATGATACCTGCAATGAACGCATGCCAATAACATGTGACAGATCTGAAATATAATGACGTAAAATTGAAACATGAAACACATTATGTATACACCTCAAAGAATCAGGTAAGGCTAGTCGATAATCCATGGGTCCTTTCCTTTATACAACTTTGAAAGGTTCCATAAATCTTGGAGAGAGTTTATCTCCCTTTATCGAACTCTTATGCGGCTTCACCCACAAAAACACTTTATCATCGACCTCATAACTACGGTCTATACGATGCACATCTGCATAAATCTTTTGTCAATCTTGTGCTCCCTTAATCCTTTTCCTTATGGATTGCATCTGATCTTCCATTTCCTGAATCAATTATGGTCCCACCAGGACCCTATCCTCTAGTTGATCCCAACTCAAAGGTGTCCTACACGGTCGTTCGTAGAGAAACTCAAAAGGTGCCATCTTTATCGTACTCTAATAATTGTTGTTGTACGCAAATTCTACCAATGGTAAAAAATCCTCCCATCGTTTTTGTTGATCCATCACATACATTCTAAGCATATCCTCTAGAATTTGATTCATTCTTTCAATTTTTCCATCTATTTAGAGGTGATAGGATGTACTAAAACTCGATTGTGTTCTAAAATCCTTTTGGAAACTAGTCCAAAAACATCTAGTGAATATCGATCCTCAATCAGATATTATCTTCCTTGGTACACCATGCAATTTTATAATTTGTTAACAAAAATTCTAGCTATGTCTGGTGCTTGATATGTTGTATGAACTAGGAAAAAATGCACACTCTTTGTCAAAGTGTCGACAACTACAAAAATAGAATCATGTCTCCTTGTCATCAATGTCAATCCAACAATAAAATCCATCGATATAACTTCCCATTTCGATTCAGGAATCGCATGTGGTTGTAATAATCCTGTTGGATGTCTATGTTCAGCCTTCACTTGTTGACATTCAATACATCTTGCCACATATTTAACTATATCACTTTTCATTCCCTTCCAAAAGAATAAGGGTTTAAGATCTTCCTTCATCTTCGTGAATCCAGGATGACCCATATACATTGTTCGATGAGCTTCATTCAAAATCACCATTCTCAATTTGTCATTTGGTGGTATATAAATTCTACCATTATACCTTAGTAGCCCATCATTGTCGATAGAATATCCCTCATATCTAGGTATCATCATGGTATCTTGTTCGATATTATATTTTACCTCCTTTTACCATTCTTCATCAATCTATAATGCTAAGATATTTTCTTAACGATTCGTCTTTAGGGGTATTACTGTGAAAATGCATGGTCTTCGATTCAACGCATCAGCTACTCTATTAATTGTTCCTTTAATATACATGATCTCAAAATCGTATTCACTTAAAAGTTCCTACCAACGTCTTTGTCACGCGTTCAAGTCACTCTGAGTAAAAAAGTGTTGCAATCCACTGTGATCAGGTTTCAACTTGCATTTCCATCCAATAAGATAATGTCTCCAAACTCTCAAGGCATAAACAATAACTAATAATTCCAAATCCCGTGTTGTGTAATTCTCTTCAATCCTTCTTAGTTTCCTTGAAATATATGTGATCACTCGACTGTCTTGCATTAATACTCCACCTAATCCTTCCTTGGATGCATCTGTGCATACCAAGAATTCCTTGTCCATATCCGGAACCTTCAGTATCGGTGTTGTTGTTAATAATTATTTAATCTTTTGAAATGCTTATGCGCCTTTCTCTGACCATATGAATTTCTTATTCTTTTTTTTCAGTTTCGTAATTGGATTTGCTATTTTTGAAAAACCTTCAATGAAACGTCTATAGTAACCTGCTAATCCCAGAAAACTATGTACCTCTTGTACGTTCATTGGCGCTAGCCATTCCATAATAGCGTCTACCTTTGATGGATCCACAACAATACCTTATCCAAAAATAATGTGTCCCAAATAGTGAATCTTTTTCTGATAGAAAGAGAAATTCAACAACTTCTCATACAACTTGTTTTCTCTTAAACACCGCAAAACTAATCTCATATGTTCTTCGTGCTCCTCTTTTGTTCGAGAGTAAATCAATATATCATCAATAAATACCTGTACGAACTTGTCCAAGTATTCGTGGAATACACCATTCATTAAGCTCATAAATACACCAGCGGAATTTGTCAGTCCAAATGGTAACACAGTAAATTCATAATGTCCAAATATTGTCTTAAACGTTATTTTAGGAATGTCTTCCTCTTTGATTCACAACTGGTGATATACCAATCTCAATTCAAACTTTAAAAATATGGTCGCTCCCTTCATTTGATCAAATAAGTCATCAATTCTCAATAACGGGTACTGATTCTTGATCATAGCTTTGTTTAATTGACGATAGTCAATGCAAAGCCTCCATGATCCATCCTTCTTTCTTACAAAATTACTGGCACACCCCATGGTCATACACTTATAAATATAAGTCCTAATTCCAACAACTCCTCCAATTGCATCTTTAACTCTTGCAATTCAGGTGTCGACATCCGATATGGCGTTCTAGCAATCGGTTTTGTTTTAGGTTTTAGATCTATAGTAAATTCCAATTCTCTATTTGGCGGTAAACCCGATAGTTCTTCAGTAAAAACATCAATAAACTTTGATACTACTAGAAATTATTCCAATCTTCCCACGTCACCTTTTTCATTAAGCGCAAATATGGCGTACAACTTACATCCCTTGCACATATTTTTTTGTAACTATAGGGAAGAAATAAATCTTAGAGATAATCCTTAGTTTCTTCCTACAATTACTCCACTTTGTCGTGCGATTCTAACCAATCCATTCCAATCACAATGTCATAGGATCCCAAGATGGTGACAAAAATGTTTACACTTGCAACGAATTCACCCAAATCGATAATACAATCTTTAACCTTTCCTCCAAATTTTTGTTTGGCTCCAGATGCCATTTCTACATATCTAAACTCGTCTTGTTTGACTGCCTTCACCTTAATTCTTTTGAGTGCAGCACTAGATATAAAACTTTCAGTAGCTCCTAGATCTATTAAAATACTAAATTGTTGATCTTCTATCATACCTGAAGTCTCGAGCACTGTGGACTGATGCTCGTCCTGAAGGTTATTCATCGCTGCATGAATTCTATGGGCCTTGCCCAAATCTACCACTATCATTTGTCCTGCTAATCTGAAATCTCTTTCCTTCTCAATAGGAAAATCTCTTTGATAGTGTAGCTCTCCACAAGTCCAACATCTATTCTTAGGGCCGATGCACCTAGTTCCAAAGGAAGAATCTGTTGATATAGGGTTCTGAGGACCTGATCTATTCTGTGGAATAGATCTATACTGATGTTGTTGCTGAGGACGATGTAGTTGTTTTTGTGGTGGTGCTATATACAGAGTCCTATGACTGGTAGTATGTCTACGTGGTCTATAATATAAAGGTCCTCTGGGTGTATCATGGTTCCCAGGAGTTTTTCTAACAGGTGTCTACTGCAACGCTCTATGTGGTGTATGCCCTATCTTCTTAGAAGGAGTCCTACCTTGACCACCACTGCTCAATTCTTCTTCAGCGATAAAAGCTTTATGTACTGCATCGTGCAAAGTATGAGGCATCAGGATCCTCACCTTAGCACGGATGTTGTAGTTGATACCAAACACAAACTTATTCACTTTTAACTTTGTTGTGTTTAGGTGCAGAGCATATATGATCAAATCCATAAATATAGGCTCATACTCAGGTACTATACGACTAACTTGTCGTAAAGCATTGAATTCATTAAGCTAGTGCTCAATGAACTCATCACAAAGGTACGTCTCACATAATCGTTCCTCAAACAATTATGAAGACATGTTATCAATGACCATATTCAGTTGTGGCAAGAGTGTCTTCCACCAAAGAAGCACAATCCCTTTCAGTTGGAAGACCTCCATGCAGACCTTAATGTTGGAGATACAATCGCAAAGTGCAAATCACATTTCCATATTCTCCAACCAAGCATCGACGAATAAACTGTCTATAGAACCCAAGAATCTGGGAAATTTTACCTTCTCGAGTTCTCTATGAACACTACCACTAACTACAGGAGGGCATTGCAAATCCTCATTGGGTACAAACTCTCTGCCTTCATCACGATCAAGGTGATTTATCAGTGCCTCTGACATCCTATGAAAGTACCTCATCATACCCATAACATCTCCCACTACAACCTGGTCCTGCTTAGTAGTATGCTCTTATCCCTGTGGCACACATCCCTCGGGTGTGGATGTACTTGCAGGATGCATACCTCTGCATCCTCTTCCTCCCGCACCCCGATGTCTACTCATTCTCCATTCTCTAACCATGATACCTACATGAATAAAATCAATTTATATTAGTAATTACATCTTTTAATTAAATTTGCATTGGAATTCGTAACGAGTCTAGGTCAAAGTCATTTTGGATTGGCCCAAGCCCAACAATGTAACAAAGGTAAGAAGATTTTTGGGAGCAGCCCAATATTGGAAAAAGTTTATTTCTAGCTTCTCTTCAATTTCAGCTCCATTACATGCCGTGACAAGCATTCAACAAGTTTTATAATGGGGAGGCAAGCAACAAAAATATTTTGATGCATTGAAAGAGAAAATTAGTTCAGCTCCATTTCTTGCACTTCTTGATTTAAGACAGCCATTTGAGATACAAACATATGCAAGTAACTATGCAATGAGATAAGTCTCGTTGCAACATAGTAAGCCCATTTGTTTTCATTCTAAAACTTTTAATGGTGTTGTGATTAATTATCCTACATATTATAAGGAGTTGTATGCATTAGTGCAAAGTGTGAAAAAATGGAAACATTATTTGTTGGGAAAAGAAACTATAATTCACGTAGATCATCAAGCATTGCAATACTTACAATCACAAACAAAGCTACAACAAGAAAGGCACTTAAGACGGATGGGTTTACTACAACAATTACACTTGGTTATCAGGTGTAAGAAAGGCATTTATAACAAAGTTGTTGATATGCTTTCTAGGCCTATTGTTAGTGCTTCAGTTATTCTTAATCATAATTCTACCATGCATGAAAGATATATTGAACAATATGCTTTAGATGTTGATTTTAAAGAGGTTTATGCAACTTTGTGTCATTCTAACCAAGTTGAGGAATTGGATTACCATGTACATGATAATATTTTGTATCATCTTGGAAAGCTATGTATTCCACATGGTGAAAGAGTCAACATTATAAGGGAAGCACATTATTCTCTTCTTGTTGGCCACTTTGGTGTAGGCAAGACGGTGTCTAATTTGCAAAGGTATTGCTATTGGCCTAAAATGAATGAAAGTGTTTCATGATATGTAAGAGGATGTTCTTTATGTGCTACAATTAAGCCTAGCAACAAAAAGTTAGGATTGTATACTCCACTTCCAGTTCCTTCTCGTCCTTGGGAAAGCATTTCCATGGACTTTGTAGGAGGATTACCTATGTCTAAAAGGAATCATGATTATATTTATGTTGTGGTTGATCATTTCAAAAAAATGTGTATTTTGATGCCTTGTAAGAAGCAGGTTACATCTGAACAAACAGCACGAATGTTCTTTCAACATGTATGGGTACATTTTGGGTTCCCAAATCCATTATTTCTGATCAAGATTATCGATTTATTGGGAACTTTTGGTCAAGCTTATGGGAACTCATGGACACCAATTTGAAAAAGAGCACAACATTTCACCCACAAACTGATGGTCAAACAGAAGTGGTGAATATAAAAGTGGTACATCTTCTTCATGGTTATTGTAGAAAACATACTAAGCTTTGGGATGAGCACCTACACTACATTCAACATGCTTATAACTAGGCTAAGCATTCATCAACTCAAACATCTCCATTTGAGGCATGTTTTGGTTATTTTCCAAAATATTCTTTACATTTTATATTTAGGAAGGATGTTGTTATTGATGGTCATTATGACATTGATAGAGCAAACAATTTCATTGAAAAAATTCAATTGGTGCATCAAATGGTACAAGAATAGTTGGAAAAGAGCCAAGCCAAGTACAAGACAAGACATGAAAAGCATCGTTTTGATCACATTTTCCAAGTTGGAGATGAAGTTTCTATTTACATTAGAAAAGAGAGGCTTAAAGGAGAAGCCGAAAAGTTTAAACCAATTAGATATGGACCTTTCAAGATTCTTGAAAAGATCGGTAACAATGCCTTCTGTTTGGATTTGCCTCCTTATATGAAAATGTATGCAGTTGTTAATGTTGAGAATTTGAGATTGTATGAGCCTCCTTTGATTGATGATCAAGGAGAGCATGTTCAGATTCCTTCCATAGATGTCTTCTTGCCAGAATATCTTCATAATTGCATGAGGATACAATCATTTTCAGAAAGATAAGAATTTCAAAACGAGGGAATGTGGAGTACCTTCATGTTGGTCTCAAAGGCACAAATCCAAGAAAAGATAAATGGATTGAGGTTGGAAAGGTGAGGGAACTATACCCTCATCTAAATATTGATTGAAATAGTCTTTTGGAGGTCCAAAAGCTTCCCAATGTGGAGGAATGATCCAAGGGATAAAAAATAGCTCAAAAATCAAAGTTTTCAAAAATGCTCAAAAATGGTACCATTGCGTAGATCCTATCCTCACGATCCCAACGCATATTGAATGGGATCAAACAGGGTCTGTATGGCTAAGATATCACATTCTCTTTGTTTTTCCAAACATGCAAAATTGTTGACTGTGCAGTTCGTACAGGCTGACTGTGCAGACCATATTGTTGATGTGGTAGGGTGACCATGCTATTGACATGGCAAAGCTAAATAGGTTGTTGACTGGGTAGGTGACATGGATAGGTATTGACATGGACCAATCCACAGTTGACACATGTCAGATTACGTGGGCAAATGAAAGGGTGCCACGTGGCCCAGCTAGGGGCTGCCACATGAAACCCCCTTATTGTTTGGTAAAATTATGTGTTTAGCTCCGCATGACCTAGGCAAGGGGCAAGGAGTCGCATAGGCCAGGCCACCATCCCGACTATAGTTATTTCTTAACCCTATACTTTAAAACAAATATTTAAACTTGTTTTTGGTTTCGGTCAAGTGGAGAAAGGGTCAGGGCTTAGCCCCAGCCTGTGGTCACATAAATTTGCAACTCACCATACGACCAGCAATGTGGTAAAAGGAGGGGTCCAACCGGCAAGTGTGGGCAGTTGGCCCAGCACATGGCCACATGACCCATGTAATCGAGATCTTCGGGGTAGGTGCTGGAAATTAGCAAACGGTGTGACAAATCCGCCCACGACCCAGATTTTGGTGGGGAGCTAGGTTTGGTGCACGAAAGCCAATTTTTTGGCAGTCTGGGTATTGGGGGTGCGTTTTTGGAGAGTAGAGACAACAAGTATTGGGGAAAAACTTTCAGGAAGGGTAATTTCTTCATTTGTTGGCCAAACCAGGTGAAGGAAGAGCCCAACTAAGGGTTTTTGGACATTATGGGGCCATTGAAGCCATCTATTTTGCATTATGAGCATTGTAAAGCACCTTTTAAACACTTTTGAGCATATAATGAAAATTATCCATTGGAAGTTGGACCAGGAGATGTAGCTCAAGAGAGGGGTGAAATCCTTTATCATTTTGTTGTGTTATGTGCTAATTTTGATGGTTGTTTATGTTTTTTTATGTTGTTCATTTCAAGTATAAAAACTCAATAATTTTATGTTTTCCAACTTTATCCAATTGCCCAAGACACATACATATTTCACTTGCAATTTTGTATACACAAAACTTTTTCATTTTCATACCAGACATGGATGTTTCCACACCTCTCCCTCATCCATGTGATATATGTGCATGACCCATTTAATCCATACGTGAGTTAGATTAGCAAGCACCACCATGCTTGCATCCACTAAAAAAGATAACATTAATAACTCATATACATGAAACCCATAACTGAATGATCATCATAACACATGCGTAAATAAAACAAGTACTCATAATCAAATTCAATAGTCCACTTCCTGACTCAATACAGAGTCCAAGGAATTTTTTCGATGCCATCAACATCCTCGTCATGTCATGTTTCCTACACACTCAGGAAACCTCTTCATAACACCTATCAATACTATACATCAATATAAATAACATATCAATTTCAATACTCGATCATAGAATAACCTCATAAACCAAAATAGATAATCATAATGTACCATGATTAACTGGATCACTTGCATGCAAGTGTCCTCAAAGAATAAATAGTGTTATGAAAATGTGATCAATGGAATTGGATGTTACATACACCCCCTCTCGTTTTAAACTTTGTCCCAAAGTTTGTACAATTTAACAATGGAATAATAAATAGTTTCTACTAATATCTATATCAAACTATCAAAACAAATAAGGAAATTGTTGACGCATCTCATATGCATCCTCCCAAGTAGCGGAATGTGGACTATAACTATCCCACTAGAACTTGACCTGATCTACCAATAAAATTCATAGTTGTCGTGTGTGATGGTCCATAATGCAGATCGGCTCCACTATGAAAGTACCCTCATATGATACCTGCAATGAATTCATGTCAATAACATGTGACAGATCTGAAATATAATGACGTCAAACTGAAACATGAAACACATCATGTATACACCTCAAAGAATCAGGTAAGGCTAGTCGATAATCCACGGGTCCTTTCCTTTCTACAATTTTGAAAGGTTCCATAAATCTTGGAGAGAGTTTATCTCCCTTTATCGAACTCTTATGTGGCTTCACCCGCAAAAACACTTTATCATTGACCTCATAACTATGGTCTATACGATGCACATCTGCATAACTCTTTTGTCAGTCTTGCGCTCCCTTAATCCTTTTCCTTATGGATTGCATCTAATCTTCCATTTCCTGAATCAATTATGGTCCCACCAGGACCCTATCCTCTAGTTGATCCCAACTCAAAGGTGTCCTACACGGTCTTTCATAGAGAAACTCAAAAGGTGCCATCTTTATCGTACTCTAATAACTGTTGTTGTACGCAAATTCTACCAATGGTAAAAAATCCTCCTATCGTTTTTGTTGATCCATCACATACATTCTAAGCATGTCCTCTAGAATTTGATTCATTCTTTCAGTTTTTCCATCTATTTAGAGGTGATATGATGTACTAAAATTCAATTGTTGTCTGAAATCCTCTTGGAAACTAGTCCAAAAACATCCAGTGAATATCGATCCTCAATCAAATATTATCTTCCTTGGTACACCATGCAATTTTATAATTTTGTTAAAAAAATTCTAGCTATGTCTGGTGCTTGATACGTCGTATGAACTGGGAAAAAATGCACACTCTTTGTCAAAGTGTTGACAAGTACAAAAATAGAATCATGTCTCCTTGTCGTCAATGGAAATTCAACAATAAAATCCATAGATATAACTTCCCATTTCGATTCAAGAATCGCATGTGGTTGTAATAATCCTGCTAGATGTCTATGTTCAGCCTTCACTTGCTGACATTCAATACATCTCACCACATAATTAACTATATCATTTTTCATTCCCTTCCAAGAGAATAAAGGTTTAAGGTCTTCCTTCATCTTCGTGACTCCAGGATGAGCCATATACATTGTTCGATGAGCTTAGTTCAAAATCAACATTCTCAATTTATCATTTGGTGGTATATAAATTCTACCATTATACCTTAGTAGCCCATCACTGTCAATAGAATATCCCTCATATCTAGGTATCATCATGGTATCTTGTTCGATATTATATTTTACCTCCTTTTACCATTCTTCATCAATCTGTAATGCTAAGATATTTTCTTAAAGATTCGTCTTTAGGGGTATTACTATGAAAATGCATGGTCTCCGATTCAATGCATCGGCTACTCTGTTAATACGTGATCTCAAAATCGTATTCACTTAAAAGTTCCTACCAACGTCTTTGTCACGCGTTCAAGTCACTCTGAGTAAAAAAGTGTTGCAATCCACTGTGATCAGGTTTCAACTCGCATTTCCATCCAATAAGACAATGTCTCCAAACTCTCAAGGCATAAACAATCACTAATAATTCCAAATCGCACGTTGCGTAATTCTCTTCATTCCTTCTTAGTTTCCTTCAAATATATGTGATCACTCGACCGTCTTGCATTAATACACCACCTAATCCTTCCTTGGATGCATCTGTGCATACCAAGAATTCCTTGTCCATATCTGGAACCTTCGGTATCAGTGTTGTTGTTAATAATTATTTAATCTTTTGAAATTCTTATGTGCATTTCTCTGACCATACGAATTTCTTATTCTTCTTTTTCAGTTTCGTAATTGGATTTGCTATTTTTGAAAACCCTTCGATGAAACGTTTATAGTAACCTGCTATTCCCATAAAACTATGTACCTCTTGTACATTCATTGGTGCTGGCCATTCCATAATAGCATCTACCTTTGATGGATCCACAACAATACCTTATCCAGAAATAATGTGTCCCAAATAGTGAATATTTTTCTGATAGAAAGAGAAATTCAACAACTTCTCGTACAACTTGTTTTCTCTTAAACATTGCAAAACTAATCTCATATGTTCTTCATGCTCCTCTTTTGTTCGAGAGTAAATCAATATATCGTCAATAAATACCTGTACGAACTTGTCCAAGTATTCGCGGAATACACCATTCATTAAACTCATAAATACACCAGTGGAATTTGTCAATCCAAATGGTAACATAGTAAATTCATAATGTCCAAATATTGTCTTAAACGTTATTTTAGGAATGTCTTCCTCTTTGATTCACAACTGGTGATATACCAATCTCAAATCAAACTTTAAAAATATGGTTTCTCCCTTCATTTGATCAAATAAGTCATCAATTCTCGATAACGGGTACCGATTCTTGATCGCGGCTTTGTTTAATTGATGACAGTCAATGCAAAGCCTCCATGATCCATCCTTCTTTCTTACAAAAATTACTGGCACACCCCATGGTCATACACTTAGACGTATAAGTCCTAATTCCAACAACTCCTCCAATTGCATCTTTAACTCTTGCAATTCAGGTGTCGACATCCGATATGGCATTCTAGCAATCGGTTTTGTTCCAAGTTTTAGATCTATAGTAAATTCCAATTCTCTATTTGGCAATAAACCGAATAGTTCTTCAATAAAAACATCAGCAAACTTCGATACTACTGGAAAGTATTCCAATCTTCCCGCGTCACCTTTTTCATTAAGCGCTAATATGGTGTACAACTTACATCCCTTGCACATATTCTTTTGTAATTGTAGGGAAGAAATAAATCTTAGAGATAATCCTTAGTTTCTTCCTACAATTACTCTACTTTGTCATGCGATTCTAACCAATCCATTCCAATCACAATGTCATATGATCCCAAGATGGTGACAAAAAGGTTTACACTTGCAACGAATTCACCCAAATCGATAATACAATCTTTAACCTTTCCTCCAAATTTTTGTTTGGCTCCAGATGCCATTTCTACATATCTAAACTCGTCTTGTTTGACTGCCTTCACCTTAATTCTTTTGAGTGCAGCACTAGATATAAAACTTTCAGTAGCTCCTAGATCTATTAAAATACTAAATTGTTGATCTTCTATCATACCTGAAGTCTCGAGCACTGTGGACTGATGCTCGTCCTGAAGGTTATTCATCGCTGCATGAATTCTATGGGCCTTGCCCAAATCTACCACTATCATTTGTCCTGCTAATCTGAAATCTCTTTCCTTCTCAATAGGAAAATCTCTTTGATAGTGTAGCTCTCCACAAGTCCAACATCTATTCTTAGGGCCGATGCACCTAGTTCCAAAGGAAGAATCTGTTGATATAGGGTTCTGAGGACCTGATCTATTCTGTGGAATAGATCTATACTGATGTTGTTGCTGAGGACGATGTAGTTGTTTTTGTGGTGGTGCTATATACAGAGTCCTATGACTGGTAGTATGTCTACGTGGTCTATAATATAAAGGTCCTCTGGGTGTATCATGGTTCCCAGGAGTTTTTCTAACAGGTGTCTACTGCAACGCTCTATGTGGTGTATGCCCTATCTTCTTAGAAGGAGTCCTACCTTGACCACCACTGCTCAATTCTTCTTCAGCGATAAAAGCTTTATGTACTGCATCGTGCAAAGTATGAGGCATCAGGATCCTCACCTTAGCACGGATGTTGTAGTTGATACCAAACACAAACTTATTCACTTTTAACTTTTCTGTGTTTAGGTGCAGAGCATATATGATCAAATCCATAAATATAGGCTCATACTCAGGTACTATACGACTAACTTGTCGTAAAGCATTGAATTCATTAAGCTAGTGCTCAATGAACTCATCACAAAGGTCTGTCTCACATAATCGTTCCTCAAACAATTCTGAAGACATGTTCTCAATGACCATGTTTAGTTGTGGCAAGAGTGTCTTCCACCAAAGAAGCACAATCCCTTTCAGTTGGAAGACCTCCATGCGGACCTTAATGTTGGAGGTACAATCGCAAAGTGCAAATCACATTTCCATATTCTCCAACCAAGCCTCGATGAATAAACCGTCTGTAGAACCCAAGAATTCAGGAAATTTTACCTTCTCGAGTTCTCTATGAACACTACCACTAACTACAGGAGGGCATTGCAAAGCCTCATTGGGTACAAACTCTCTGCCTTCATCATGATCAAGGCAATTTATTAGTGCCTCTAACATCCTATGAAAGTTCCTCATCATACCCATAACATCTCCCACTACAACCTGGTCCTGCTTAGTAGTATGCTCTTATCCCTGTGCCACACATCCCTCGGGTGTGGTTGTACTTGCAGGATGCATACCTCTGCATCCTCTTCCTCCCGCACCCCGACGCCTACTCATTCTCCGTTCTCTAACCATGATACCTGCATGAATAAAATCAATTTATATTAGTAATTACATCTTTTAATTAAATTTGCATTGGAATTCGTAACGAGTCCAGTGTCACAGAGTAGAACCTTGCTCTAATACCATATGTAATGACCCCCTTAAAACACAACATAATTGTTTTTTTTTATTATCTCAGTGTCTTTTTTTATATAAGTAATAATACTTAAAATCTAAAATCATCATTCATGTAATTCGATAAGGTTCTGAATTCTTCTAACACATGTTTCTCTAGGGTCATTATTTTTTTTCTACTTGTAACAACTTTCTAGAAAACTATCAAGAGTAAGCAATACTAGAATGTAAACATTTATTTATGAAGTTCATAAGTTAGCATACCAACTGCAATTAACGATGTTTGACAAAAATTCAAAAGTTAGTTAAAGATCATGTTTGCTCAATTTACAATTTCAACTTTACGAACTTCTTAAATGTCTAACAATGAATTCCAAGAGGAATCATTTGCACAACTCACACACTAACTCCTTTGTGCTAAAAGCGCAAGTTGTGATAGAAATCCCTATATTTTATCAAATTGCTCAACATTACTTGTGTGGGAGTGAACTACAATTTAAATATGATCAAAACCTCTTCGCTTTAAATACAAACGATGCGTACGTCTATATTTGAAATTCTATAACTTACCAGGACTTCTCTTCCTAAATAGAATAAATAATCAGATTTAAACAATTTTATTCGACATAATATCTAGAGTAAAATGTAATCATAATGAAAATTTTATTCATGGTAACAACCCCTTAATCTAAATATCACTGAGATAAAACAAAATAATATTACTATATTAAATGAGAGGAACTATTACCAAATAAATGCCACTAAATCTAGAGCATGTTTAACTAACATAACAATACCTATTTGCAATTCACGACTTATCGCAAAAATCAGTTAGATTATGTTGTTAAATGTCAAAATAATGGTATTATATGAGCTCAAAACATAAGTACAGTGACGCATACTTACAAGGAATTTATATATATATATATTATACCCATGTTAGGCTTGAAGAATAAAAATAATTATGAAATGATGGGCCGATGCTTAAGCTCGCAACCCGATGTTATAATTAAAGGTAAAGCTTTTTTTTTTTTTTTTCCAAGATAGAAATTACTCAATTTTATATAAGGTATAAAATCTTTTACAATAGCTGTGAACCAGACATAGCTGTATATACCGTAATCCAGATACAGGACTGATCGAGTATGTTACTGTGCTTGAATCTCCTGGCGAAGATAGAAAGGGCAATATGACCGGTATGATAACGCCGACGCAGAAGCGGTCTGTAATTCTCATGTCCAGCCCTGTATAGTCGGTCTTCTTATGAAGATGGTCGGTAATCTCAGTCAGAGGAAGCAGCCTCCTTTGCAATGCCTCTAGGATGGATTCACGAAGGCAGAGGCGATCCCGGCCCAACCAATTAAAATCCTAAAGGACAGATGACACACTGATAGTCAATGGTCCAGTGGTCCAGATGACACACTGATAGTCAATGGCACCACAAGTGTTGATGTGCCTGTCACCATTGCCGAACGAAAACAGACCGGCTCAGATAGGAACTCAAGGCGCACGGAGTGGAATCCGAAGCAGCGCTCAAGAGTTAGTCTTCGAAGAGATTGTAGAAGGATGTTGGGCTCTCCATTCCTCTGTCGCAATGGAAGATGGAAAGTCTGCCCACCTTATGTCTGAGGGCTCTCTTGGAGAGAGCATCCGCTACAGAATTGTGGGATCTGGGGATATGTCGGAAGGATATATCTGTGAAGGAGCGAGCCAGCTTGGACTCAACTCAATGACAATGAGTCTAACTTTAAGTTTACAACTCAAGTATTTAATTTGGACTCAACTCAATGACAATGAGTCTAACTCTAAGTTTAAGTTTACAACTCAAGTATTTAATTTGGAGTAGGTTAACTAGGGAGTAATCTTTTCTCTAGAATTTTGTTTTTAGGTAAAAAACGAACTTGAATTTGATAAAAATTCCATGCATTTCAGAATCGAAAAACCTACTTAAAAATTAACTCAAAGTTGAAGATTGCTCACTCCGTTTAATTAGCCCACTCCGTTTAATTAGCCCACTCCGTTTAATTTATGTAAGATTATAATTCTCCACGCATACAGGCGATAAAATAAAATAGCTCTAGGTCCTTTCAAAAAACAGGTGTAAATTTAAACAAGGTTGCATAGCAACATATACCTGCCTCTATACACTCAAATGTTTAGTCATAGCCACCTACTTGGTATAAGGGACTTGTTGACAACAAATCCATAACCCATTGTCCAAGTTAATTGCCCTTTTCCAATGTGACATCGTTTCATTGGGTCTCTACATGCCAAAAGGATAGAGCTTTGTGCACAAAACCACCATTTCCATGATGCCCTAAACCATTAGAAGACTTGTAGCCAGCTCATGTCTCTCATATACCAGTATATATATTAAATCAATGACACCAATATGAAATTTTGGATTTTGTATATACATTTTAGAATGCAATTTGGCAAATTACATTATGGTTAGCAAATAATGAATCAAATTAATATAGTGAAACTGTACAAAGTGTGCCTCATTTAAGTTTAAATAGCAAAATTAACTTACTCTATAGTTTATGGTCTAATTCCACTACACCAAAAAATTAATTTCTTAAATGTTGAGCATGAAAATTAATTTAATCTATAGTTTTATGTATAATTATATTCATAGACAAACTTTACTCTTTTAAATTTGGGTATAAATTAACTTTACTCTTTTAAATTTGGGCATAAATTAACCTTACTCTTTTAAATTTGAGTTTAAATTTTTTAAATGAAAGTAGTCAAGTAAATTATTATTATACTTATTACAGAGTATAATATTGAGTTTTTATTTGACTTTTCATTAATTTTGCTTTGAATTTAAAATTTTGACTAAAATATAATGTTTAACATAAGAATTAAAAAAAAATGATATAATGAAAAATTATGATTGGAAATAAAACATATAATATAATAAAAAATCATTACTGGTTTTAAAATTTGATGTCTCATAGCCCGCACTGGTGTAGACGGATTCGCAAGTGCCATGTAAATGGAAGGAAATTTGTAAAATGAAGTCTCATGTTCGATTCACACCCGGACTTACTCGTGCGCCATTCTTGCGGGCTAGGTGGTTGCACTTGGGGTTATAGTGGTAGCCAAACCGAAAAAAAATAAAAAATAAATAAATAAAGTAAAAAAATATTTGATGTCTCATTGTAAACTTCACTTAGATCTAGGTTTACAATTAATGAAAAAATTAATTTTATGTATTTCTTATTTGTTAAGCATATCTAACTTTATTCTAAAATTGGAATATCTTTATTTTTATTTTTTTTAAATTAACAATATATCTGGTTAATAAAAATAATTATTCTAAAATATAAAAAATTGTTAGAATGTCCAGTTTATGGTAAACATTAATCTCTATCCAAACTTTATAATAAATAAATTCATTGTTAGTGTCAAAGGTCCCATGAACAATGATCAAGATCATTTCTTATTTGTTAAGCATATCTAACTTTATTCTAAAATTGAAATATCTTTATTTTTATTTTTTTTAAATTAACAATATATCTGGTTAATAAAAATAATTATTCTAAAATATAAAAAATTGTTAGAATGTCCAGTTTATGGTAAACATTAATCTCTATCCAAACTTTATAATAAATAAATTCATTGTTAGTGTCAAAGGGTTGCAAGGTATAAAATAAGGAGTTGTAGCTGTTCTACGAAATGCCTTTGTTTTGTTGGAATTTGGCCACAAATCACTGTTTTTTGTTCTTCAGAATCTATTTTTGAATGCAGAATTCCCATAAAAAATCTTCATTTCTTAGAATCTTTAACCTACAACATCAAATAATGGAATTTGAGGCATACAAGATGTATTTTTATTGTTGAATATCATCAATGCTAGGTGTATCTTTAATGTTGAATATTATCAATATAAAAGGGAAAATAAGTTTTAGGTTGAATAATTAATGCTAGATTTAAATAGTTTAATTAGAGTTGATAGTTGAAAAATTTAAATAATTTAATTGGAGTTGATAATTGTTCTTTAGAGTGAAAAAGAATTAAATTTCAATTTTTTTATTATATTAAAAAATCTATTGTTTTATATTAAATTCTAAATTTTAGATTTTATTCCAATTTATCATGTAATAAGTTTGTATTATTTCAATTTTAATTTAGATTTTATTACACCTGGAAGGTAAAAGACATCTTGATGTGAAAACGCATTTTGTTTTAAGCCGGAGAAGGAATGGTCGAGTCCATGAAGTTCCATTACCTGTTCGAATAGTGTAAGACGAAGAGGGTTGGCTCTCACGGAGTTACCTGGGAAATTACTCTCTAATTAATATCATTCGCGTAATGAAAATGGCATTGAAATCGAGACATCCGCCTCCAACCTTGCAATAAGAGGTTGAATTCAATAGCGAATAAAAGATGAGTTAAATAATTTTAGATAATTAAAAAAATAATGCAAAATCTATTTGTAATGTAGAAGAAATTGTTGGCAAATTTTTGGTGAAAGGTTAAAGTAATACACAGTCAAGGATGAACCAGCGCTGCAGGTATAATATAATAATGTACTCTAATAATATAATAATGTACTCTATTATTATTATTAGACTAAACGTACAAAGTTAGCATAAGGTTAAATGAATACAAATCTATTTATAGGAATATCAAGATGGTTGAGATGGAGTGTTTAAGTGGGTCATGCGTTTTTATATAATTGATTTTGTACCATCGAAATTCACAATGAAAACATGTTACTCTTCATAATTTTATCTAATTTCAATAGTAAATATTTATTTTAAATTTTTAAAAGTATTGTTTTATTGATTTATATAATTTTATATTAAAGTAAGTGTATTTTTTTTTATAAAAAATCAATTATTAATTTATATATACATATATAAAAGTTTAATAGTCTAAAGAGTTAATTTAAGCAATAGTTTGTTTAAATGTTTAAAAATGATTATTTTCTAGCTACTTAAAATAATGTAAGCAATATTAAAGGTGATTTTGTGTATTGTTATGAAATGTTCTTATATTGATATATTTTTGTAAGGAGATTCAAAAGAATCCCAAGGACATTATTAATGATTTTAATTAAGTGGAAAGGATAAAATATGGGCGTTAAGATTGCTAGTAAAATAATTATTTAATGACATCAGCAATGATTCGACACCCAATCAAGATCTCCATTACATGGAAAGGTCGGTGAGCATGTGCTGGTTCTTGTTATCATTTAATGCTACCACTTGTTACAAAAATTAAAAAAATAAATCTTCTCGTCTCATTAATAATCTCCATCCAGTATACTTTTTAACCAGTATGCATGGCCTTGGCCAGCAGTTTGAAGTTTGATAGTTATAAGATAAGAGGCTGAATTTTTTAGTATGAATTCTGTATGATGTGCTCCTAACTTTTAATAGTATATATAAAAAATATATATATAATTATTACAATGAATATTGGGGGAAGTAAAGGCAGCAATAACACTTCAAAGTTTTTGGCCAATAAAATATCAGATAAATGAGATTTAAAATTTAAAATTAATCATTATTTTTTAAAACTTTGAATAAAGGGGTATATATTTTATGGTCAACCATAAATTAATAGAAAATCAAATCTAACTCAACACTATATACCATGTCTATAGGCAGGTATAATAACACTAAGCCTGTATCAGAAGTGACTCGAAACACGCCATGCACACCGACAACTGGAGAAACGATAATAACTTCAGTACAAAACGAATTAATGGAAAAGTAGACCTTCGCTGAGTGTATTCAATATATTATATTTTTACGCTGATTTTGTAGCGTTGTTTACAAAGTTGCACCTAGACCTAACCCTAAGAAAGTACCGCCAGCGCTTCAAATTCCTTCTTAATTTTTAATCTCTCTTAGTCATAGTTCGTGACAGCCTTGCAACAATTGCTTCTATCAATTTCATCCCTGACCAAGGGCGTAGCATAAGTATTCTATTCCACCATAAACTAGCTGACACTAAGGCACACATATTCCTTTAATGCATTATTCCTCATTGTTCCTCCAACCAAATTTGATGGTTCCCAAGGGTTTTAGATATTCCTTGAGAATGTTTTAGTCACTAGGCAACATCGTTATTCAGATACAAGTTTCTATCGTTTAGAACCGGGGCTTTCTCTACTCTATCGATTTGTTGTTGTGCGGAGTAGGTACGATATAAGTTTTGACTGCAATTAAGTTTTTTTGGTTTACTTAACAATTATCACGCAATGACGCTCAGTTGTCATACAAAATAGCTTGCGATAACGTTCATTTGTCATCCAAAGAACTGAACTTAATCGTTATGTCAATGGATAGTACGACGAGGATCCAATCTCCCAGATGATATTTAAGTTGAAAACGTTTTTCAAAGCAGTGATCTTTAAGGTGAAATTTTACGATCACCGTTGAGGTGTGAAAAGTACAGGTTCAACAGGCTTAGAGTTTTTCGGGGCTCAAGGAAATTAAGTTCGCATTAACCAGAATACAAGATATAAGTATTTACCAAGATATTAAATACTACAATTTTTGTGTTGCTTCTAACGTCTTCTAAAAGTTTACAGATGGCTAGCTTGAGAATCTAAGGAGGATTCTACTCAACAACTAGCCATGGATCTCTCCTTCTCACTGGCTCTAACGATCGGACTCTGATGAACGAATCTGCGATCAAATAAATTTCGAAGACCGTCAAGAGATCCCTCTTAATGAAAGCTTTAACGCTAGGAAAAATATGAGGACATAATTTAAGACACAGAGGGTCCAGAGATCAAGAATTCAATGTCACGGAACAACCAGAGAG
>ML786554.1:0-10304 GCA_009831015.1 Picea engelmannii | reverse complement strand
TGAAATCCCTTAACCCATTTTATAATTTTATTTAGTCAACACATCTAGACTTAGACCTTTGGTTATGTTTTCTGGTTTAAAACTTTGATAATAATTTGTATTCTCTTCTCTAACAAAGTCTAAGTATTCAATTTATTTTCTAAGGTCTTATATATTTTTAATGACTCATAAATTTATTCATGCGACGTGCCCTTCAAGACGCACCTCTGTGCTCCAAGGGTGTCACTCACCATTAACTTAGTTTGGAAGTTGTCTCATGCTTGGAGTCAATACTCCACTTGTTGACCTTGTGTGAGACTAAGGGCTTACTGAGGAATAAGGAATATTCCTTATTGTGCGCCCCTCAGAAATCCTCGTGAGCGACTTTCTCAATCTTCCTTCACGACATCATGAACCTCTCAGGAACAAGGTAGTCGTTAACCTTCAGTTCAGGTCATGATCGGAGTGCTAGTATGCTATGATAGGTACACTACCACACCTCTCTCTCATCAATCTGATATATGTGCATGACCCCTTTACTCCATATGTGAGTCAGATTAGCAAATGTCACCATGCCTGCATCCACTGACAAAGATAACATTAATAACTCATATACATGAAATCCATAACTAAATCATCATCATAACACACGCATAAATAAAACAAGTACTCATAATAAAAGTCAATAGTCCACTCCCTAACTCAATCCGGAGTCCAAGGAAGTTTGTCGATGCCATTATTATCCTCATCATGTCACGTTTCATGCACACTTAGGAAACCTCATCATAATACCTTCCAATACTATACATCAATATAAATAGCATATAATTTCAATACTCAATCATAGCATAACCTCATAAACCAAAACAAATAATCATAATGTACCATGTTTAACCGTATCACTTGCATGCAAGTGTCATCAAAGAATAAACAATGTTATGAAAATGTGATCAATGGAACTGGATGTTACAACCTTGTCGAAGGAATTCCAACATATGTAGCTCTAGCCGGTCGGCCATGGGATCGACGAATGAAAGCAACTATCTCCTTGGAAAGAGATAGAATTAAATTGAAAGGAAGTGGGAGAAAAATAATTATTCACATGAATCCAAAGGAAGGAAAACCATGTATGGAGTCATGGGATGAAGATCAAGAAGACATATTCCTATATGAAATAAAAAACAAACAAAAATATTATAGAGAAACTGTCACAAAAGGAGAAATTTTGAGAGAATCCTTCATGTCGGTCGGGCATAATTCTGACTCCACTTTATACAACTGGAAAATAGAAAATTATGAATCACATGCGAAATATTGTTGGTCTATTGAAATTATTCCAAAGAAACATCTTAAGACATGTTACTCAATCTAAGTTGTACCAAAAGTATATGAAAAGTTAACTCTACAAACTCCCACTCTTATACTGACCGAAAATCAAACAAGCAAAACTTTATGAGACAACGAGCAGTATGCCCCTTCGACCCATGTCGAAGAAGTGGAAAATTCCATAAGAGAGAAAGGGAGGACACAGAGCCTTGTGGAAAATTTCATAGGCCAAGCTGCAAGATGGTGAGAAACACATTCCCCCCGATTATAAACATGGACGACTATGTCGACATACTTCGTTGAAATATTCAGAGACAAGAAATTACCAAAGATGCAGATATTCCCACATTCAAACTCGACTACGACCCAGTAGAACACATTCAACGTTGCGAAAGTGAGTGGTGAAAAATAGGATATAAGGATGAAAGGGTGTGTCCCCATATGTTTCCAAGTACATTAGATGACATACCAAACAAATGGTATAAGATTGTAGAAGCATGTGGCCATACATCAAGCTGTGTTGAAATTAAAGAAAATTTTATACAACACGTTGAATTTAATACAGAAGAAGAACACTTGAAAGATGCAGCACAACAGATAAAAAAAATTCTAGAAAATCCTTCTTTGGTTGTACAAAAAAAAAAAAAAATGTTGTTCGACGAAGGATCGACATCAACTTGCAATTTTGTGTTGGCAGAAAACAAAGAAATATTGAATGCACAGAGGATCGATATGGAGAATATAAAATGGCCAGGACAGAGCTTCCAGTGGAAGAAAGACCACCCATCACTGCATAATCATGTGAAGTCAGTATTAAGTATAGCCACGGAACAAAAAGAAGACCAGGAACAACCCAACTTCCCAAAAAGTTTTTCAAAAATTGAATAAGGAGAATGCCATCTCGATGAAGCTAAGCCACCATAATTGATGGATGCGGAAATCAAAACAAAGGAATTCGACATATCAAATGATGATAGACCAAAAATAGTAAGAATAGGGGATTATTGGTTCAATAAGAAAACAACCGACATAGTCAATCTACTAAAATAATATCAAGATTTTTTTGCATGCGACTACAAGGATTTGAAAGGACTTGTAGAGGAAATGGGTGAAATGAAAATTGAACTTATTCCATGAGCAAAACCAATCAAAAAACAACCATACAAGTTGGCGCATAAATATAAACCGATTTTTCAAAAAGAAATCGAAGGAATGCTACAAGCAAGAATTATTTATCCTATCGACAAGGCAGAATGGGAAAGCCCCATGGTGGTGCAACCAAAGAAACATGATCCAAAAAAATTGAGAATTTGTGTCGATTTTCGAGGACTCAACAAAAAGACTACGACAGATCCATTCCCCACCCATTTTGTTGACAAAATTATCAATGAAGTTGTTGGTCACGAATGCTATTCATTTATTGATGGGTTCTAAGGATATAACCATGTGCCAATAGAAAAAGAATATCAGGAAAAAACAACATTTGTGTCAGAATTTGGATCTTTCGCTTACAAAGTAATTCCTTTCAGACTGAAGAACGCGCCAACAGTTTTTTCGAAAATAATGGTTCAATCATTTCAAGAGTATATCTACAATACCATGGTTGTATACTTTGACGAGTGGACAATATATATTCTATTCAAAAATCACATACAACGGCTTCGACTTATGCTAGAACGTTGCAGATAGATTCAACTATCATTAAACGTTAGGAAATGCATATTTTCCACACCTATTAGAATCTTCCTAGGAAATGCGGTATGTAAATATGGGGTAAAGTTCAAAATGGATAAGATTAAGATTATCCTTTATCTAAAACCACGTGTGAATAAAAAACAAATCAAAATTCTACTAGGTCATAATGGCTATTATAGAAAGTTTATATGCCACTACTTGGACATCACCTTCCCAATGGATGAGCTTTTATGAAAATATGTTGAATTCAAATGGAGCCAATATTGCCAAGAATCCTTCAAATTTTTAAAGAAGAAGTTGGTCGAAGCACCCATTGTCAAATTTCTAGACCGGTCGAGAAAATTTCATGTCCATTTCGATGCACCCAATATAGTTGTCGGGTCGGTTTTATCTCAGCCATACGACAACAAAATGGATAACCCAAATGCATATGCAAGTTGAAAATTGAATAAAGTAGAAAGAAACTATTCAACTATGGAAAGGGAAGCCATATCAATGAGTTTTTCTCTACAAAAGTTCTGTCACTACTTACCTGCAAATCCATTTACATTTTTTACAGACCATCAAGCATTGAAATACTTGGTCAATAAACCATTTCATGAAGGAAATATTTGTCGTTGGTTACTATTATTTCAGACATTTGAGTTCTACGTAATCATATGACCAGGGAAAAAGAATGTCCGACCTGATCACCTTTCACGACTAGAAACAGAAGAATATCAGACAGGCATTGACGATGACCTTCCAGATGCACACTTATTTAGAGTTGAAGCTACCCCTAAATATTTAGAAGATATTGCCAATTTCTTAGAAGAAGGAAAGGCCTCAAAGGACCTCCCAACAAACAAAAATAAAGTCCTAGCCATGCAAGCTGAACCGTTCACAATCATTAATGTATACTTATACAAAATGGGAATAGATGATGTTTTAAGAAGATGTGTGCCATAACATGAATGGGAGGATATCATCAATGAATCCCATGTAGGAGTAGATGGAGGAAATTTTTAGTTCGACACAACAGCCCGAAAGGTACTACAAGCAGGCTTGTGGTGGTTGAATTTGCATAAATACTATCGGGATCAAGTAAAACAATGTGATAATTGTCAAAGGCTTGGACAAACTTTGTGGAAAAACGAAATGACACTAATTTCAATAAACTCTAATTGAGATTTTGAAACTTGGGCTATCGACTTCGTTGGTACATTTCCATAGAGGGAAAGAAGAACTGGTGTCAAGTACATCATTACTGTGGTCGAGTATGTGACCAAGTGGGCAGAAGCTGAGCTAGTCGAATCCTGTACCAAAGAGGTATAAACTAAATTCATCTACGAGAACATAATTACAAGGTTCGACGGTCCTCTAACACTAATCGATGACCAGGGAACTCACTTTTTGAATGAAAAAATTAAAGTTCTACTGGAAAAATTATTAATCGTCCATAGAAAAACGACAGCTTATCACCCACAAGCAAATGGGGCAGTCCAATCCTTCAATAAAACATTACACAAAGGACTTACAAAGATTTATGGCATAAACAAAGATGATTGGGATGATACTATCCTTGCAATCCTCTGGGCATATAGATCAACATTCAAAAGATCAACTGGGCAAACTCTGTTCAAGCTAGTCTAAGACCAGGAAGTTGTTATCCCCTTACAATTTTGGACCAATTCTGACAGGGTGGAAGTTGTAGAAAAATTTGATGAAAGCAACAATATGAATGACCGACTATACTAGTTAAACAAGATGGAAGAAGAAATCTTAATAGAGATCCATCACCAATAGGTTCAGAAGCAACAAAAAAAAGTGTGGCATGATCGTCACATATAGATAAAGGATATAAAAGAGGGAGACTTTGTCTTACTACATGACAGTCGCATAAAAGGAAAACCTAGAAAATTGGAAACATCATGGTTGGGGCCTTATGTCGTGGAAGATATTCGACCGACTCGAGCGGTCCAACTTAGAACATTATTGGAGAAACCATTTAAGAAAGTAATTAATGGTGCTCGTTTAAAAAAGTATCAGGTATAAAATAAAATAACCCCATTGGCAAATTATAACAGGGAGTTTCCAACAGGAACCGACTAAACCAACTAATCATACTTATGAAAAATAAACCCTGCTTAAAATTAATAAACAAAAAACAGTTAGACAAATTTAGGTATAGAAAACTGAAAATGTAAATTATTTAAAGAACATCATAATGATAAAGGAAAACAACAATAAAGTAAAATGGAGAGAGAAAGCAACCCTTGGTTGAGCTTGAGACAAAGTAGCAAAAGATATTCTCGACATTCCACACCTTCGATCGACTTAAAAAAAAATCTCATAATAAGAGAATCAAGAGAAAGGATCAGTCTGGGAGCAAGCGAGTGTGGTTCAAGCGAGCGCAGATCAAGCGAGCATAGATCATATCAGCACAGACCAAGAGAACAAGAATGAAATTGGCATGACAAAAGATGACATCATTTAGACTCGGCCAAATTTAGAAAAATGAGAGAGCAAACAAGCCATCACCAACATTGACTATGTTAGTCCAGTAATAAAGATGGCTCAAAAAATAATCGGCAGTCATCCCTCGTATTGACCATGTATCAACAGAGGAGACCTTGTCGGTTGAACTCGGGAAAAAAACGATCGAAGAGACGACGATGTCAGCAAAGTAAGCACATTCAATCTGAGACAGCAAAAGACTGATATTGATCACAAAATTAAAAATGATCGACATAATGACAAAAAATATGTTGCAACCACCTACATATCGGCTTAACACGCACAAAGTTCAAAGATAAATCACCAAGATTAATGCACGAGGGATTTTGCACGAGCATTTGTTCAACAACCATAATGATATTTGCGTGAAAAAGGCACCATGCACATTCAGGAACTACCCATTATGATAAACCATATATTCTATTGTACCTCGAATCAATTACACTCATAACAATATGATTCAAATCAACAACTACCTCCTTTCCTGTACTTCAAAATCTGGGAAGATTGAGCCACGTGCGGAGAAATTTTTCTACCATTTTGGATTAGCTTCAATATCATGAACCTAAACCCTATATAAAAAATCCAAGTAAGGATAAAATTCAATCTGCAGAAAGCTAATTACTAGAACATAAACCATGAGGTGGAAAAAGTTAGCAAATGATGAACCTCCTAAATCAGATTTCCAGAATTCAGACGCAGGTCGGCCATCTTGGTCCAGATGTGAGAAGAGGAATTTTCCCTTCACATTAAGGAGAGTGAGGATCCTCTGGAGTTTCTACAACCCATTAGTGAAAGTAGAAACAATCAATGTTTCTTACGCTGGATGTGGAAAGAAAATTTGGAAAAAACCTTTCAAGAAACACTCGAGTGTGAGAAGAAATGACTATGAAACCAAACCAAGGGTGTCACCAAAATAGGGTATTAGGAAATCAAAAGTTTGTAAATGGTATTCAGGAAGAATCCTATTCACAAGAAAACGACATATTTAACCCAGTAAAACACAAGAACACCAAGCACTCAAGACGTAGTTGATTCGACCAACGATGAAGATCTACGCACAACAAAATAGTCGAAAATTGTACTTAAGTCAGTCGACCATATAAAGATTTTGTCTCCTCTTCTTACATGTTTCTATTTCTCTCTCCTTCTTCTAATTCTCCATATTTTAATATTGTAATCAAAATACGAAAATTTTATTTTGTATAACCCCCACTTGCTCAAGACGAGCAAGTAATTGAGGTGGGGGGAGATGTTGTAGGGTCTAGTAGACCCAATCGACTAGACCCAATGGTCGAATAAGAACCTGTCAGTAAACCAACATAGTTAGAAGTAGAAGTCAGTTGGATTCTCTGTTAACCGACCGACCCAGGGAGTTAAGTAGTTGCAACTGCCTAAAAGAGGTATAAATAGAGAAGTACGTGAAGGATAAAATAGCTTCATGTTAGAGATTATATGTAACTGTGTTGTATTGTTCTATCATCTAATAAAAGGACTGTTCTTTGGGCTCTCATTACTTATGTATGTATTTACCTATATCTATGTGTATGCATGTATCCCTATGATGTCTATGTAAGGATCTATTGGTAACTCTCCCTACTTTTCCCTAGATTACAACAATGACATAGTTGACATCCCCCGGATTGAGGAATCGAAAAAAAAAGGTTTGGACGGTGTAGGACCAATGGAGATAATGGGTGGCAATGCGAAAATTACTGGGATTCCCTCGGGGGAATTTCCCCCTGTTCCATTTGGGGATGGGCTCATAGGCTCAGCTAAACTAGACAAAACACTGGTTCTGGACATGGTGGGAGGATGGCTAAACAAAGAGAAAGGATCACTACAAATTTCTCTTACTTGGACAAGTAAAGGGGCGTCTCGCTCAGTTAAAGGTGGATTTAAATTTGGTTGAGGACGTTCATCTACTACTTCCACTTAAACCAAACTGGTCTCATCAAACCAAATATAAGACCCTTCGAATTATTTGTCACCTATGTCACGTCTCTTTAGAGTCAGTTGCACCTTCGTAGTAGGCTCAAGTCCCTGTAATCGAAGGGACTGGCATGGTAATTCAACCATGGATTTTAATAAACTATGTTACTAACAAACACAAATAAACCTATGGCTGACCTAGAATCGGACTTAAAGAGCACACCCCTAATCAAATCTAGGAAAACAACAAGTAAATCAATTGGCTTAGGGGCCTTCCGAAAACCAACCCTATTGGAGGTGGTCAAGTCCCTCACAAGATTATCTAGCAAAGATGTGAGTAGAAGTTATGATGATATACGTGAAACAACCCTGACCGATGCAAGTACCCTTTATTAAGGCGGGAACCCTCTGAGGGAACTCATACCATGAACGAACATCTTCCCTAGGTACTTGTTGATGGCCAAAAAATAAATTAATCGACATTTAGGAAGATTGCCCGATCAGGGTCCCAAATTAAACCCTTATCTGTTGAAATAGAAATTTTGACTAGTTATGGGTCAAGTTACCCTTTATTATCTTAACTTGAAACCTAATAATAAAATCTAATTTCAAACTCATACTTTTTACTATCTCATATCTGTACACTATCTAACTGTCTAATATAAATAACAAAACACAATATTTATAAAAAGAATATATATATATATATATATATATATATATATATATATAAACTAATTCAAACCAGATTTCAAAACATTTACTCCCATAAAAGGATTTTTTTTGGAAATATGCTTCTGATAAATAAGTCAATACAAATGTAATCTTAAAAATAATAATCAAAATTAAAAGATAAAACTATAAAATGTAAAATCAACTAACACCCAGGTAAAACTCTTGTTGTATATGAATTAAATAAAATGAAACAATGTTTGAAAGATATAGATCCCTTCAACATATATCTCTATCAAGCAACTGTGTATATGATGGAAGATATTTCTAATTAGTTAGAATAGATATTTAGATACTAAATCATTCATATACAATTCAATGACCAATTTCTATGTGGAACAATAAATAAAATGAACACAATTAATCAATAATAATTAATTGTGTAAATTGTAAAATTGTAACACAATGAATATATCAATAATATTTTGATAGACCTCGGATGGGGTGCCACGTTGCAGAGCGGAGCCATGTGGGACAACGTCGGGATGCACCATTAATACATCCACCAACGACCATCCCCTCGGCCATTAACCAAGCATGAATCTGTGCAGCCATATCCAGGCGATGAGCCCCTTCGCACAAGTGATCGGTAAAATGCACCAGCGCACTCGGAAGCAAGCCTTAATGGCCATGGCAGTTACTGTTGTCCTCCTCCTTATCACCCGCCTTGACAGAATTGAGCGACATTCACCCATCGCAGCGTCGAGTGCAGAGTTAATTTTAGCAGAGCGACAGTTTGCAGACCCACTGGAGCTCTGGAGCAGAGCCTTCCACCCGCAAGGAACCTTGGTCATCTCCAGGGTCTCCACCATGCCCAGAGCACGAGGTAAGTTGCGTAGGGGTGTCGCTTGGTACACAGCCGAATCTCGCCGCCAGAGATAGAAGAAACTTGAGCAGGCGTTAGCCATGGCATCCTTGCGAAGGCGTAGGAAACCACGAATGCATCCAATGGCATATGTGGAAGAAATCACCTTGGAAGACTCCATGCAAAGCTATCCCAAGCTCCCTCTGTTCACAGTCCCGGACAATTGAAATCCACCCAATGATTTTGGCACTGATGACAAGATTCCGCCTTCGTGCAAACTGCTTGGTTCTAGTGCAAATCGCCCAGTAGAGAATTTTACCACCTGCTATGTTGAAGAAGAGACCTCGTCCTGCACAAAGGGAGGCATAGACTCACCCCCTAGTGCACCTATGGAGGCGGCGACCCAGCTTTCTAACCGACCGACACATCACGACTGCACAACACATGCAAGTGAGGGAGCAACAGGGCCCATTCCCTCAGCCTCCGTTGGTGGCCACTGGCAGAACCAGCACCCCTTCACCAATTCGGGGTACCTCGCTCTAATCTTCGATATGCGGAGCCTGTTGGATGACCAAATCTTTCGCATCGCCCGAATCGACCATCGACTCGACATGTTGTTCGCTGCTCATTCTAGGACTCTCCCTAAACGGCAATGGCCTACATGTGCACAAGCTTACGCGTTTCCAGCAGGATGGCGAAAGAACGGGGACGAGGACGACCTGACTGGATAAGAGGTTCAATGTTGTTCTTGGTTAGAAATTTTTTTCTGTTTCCGAACCAGGCTTTCGCCCAGTTAGATCTTAGCTATTTTGCAACTAGTTTTTTGGCATACAGTTTAAACTTAATGGCTGGAAGTCCTGGTTTCCTTCGGGCAGGACGGTACTCTGATAGTTTTGTTTGTTGGGAAACAAATGCACATGATGCCCAGCTGTCTCAGTTTCCTGTTTAGGCGGGACAACTGGCATCATAAACAGTCACTGTAACTTGATAATGATAATATAACAGGTTCTATCCTTTTTTACTTAAAAAAATAAAATAATATTTTGATAGAATAAATGAAACATCAGATAACAACAACATTATTGAAAATAGATGTTTATATTGATAACCAAAATCATATGATCCAACATAAAAATATAAGTAATAAAACTCTACAGTAGTGTAAAAGATTTCTTTCTTCCAAAAAAATTGAACCGTGTTTCTAATTAGCTTTCTCTCTTATATAGAATAAGAGTTCCAACCATACTAATTAATGACATTAATTAAAAAAGAAATTGTCTTCTAAATAGTGGGAATGAGATTTTATAGAAAAGTTCAAATCCCCAAATCTTAACAAAAT
>ML786553.1:539119-563215 GCA_009831015.1 Picea engelmannii | reverse complement strand
TGTTGCTAAAATATGGAAGGATTAGAACTCTCCCTGGGGTTCTGCACATTCCAAAACTAGCCAGGAGCCTAATATCTGTAATCAAGTTGGATGATGCAAGAGTGGATACTGTATTTGGAAAGGGCACTTGCAAGATGGTACTATGAACAATGGTGTTGATGAGTGGAGTTTGGTGTGGAACTCTGTACAAGTTGTTGGGAAGAACTTATACTAATGGGTGTAACAATTTTTTTGTCACTGAGCAGAGAAATGAAGGATACAAGACCGATATTGTCCCAGAAAAGAAGACCATGTTGTGGCATCAAAGATTGGGGCATATTGGAGAAAAGGGCCTTCGAACACTACATGGTAAAGGTATGGTTGAAGGTATGTCTAATTGCACTCTAGATTTTGATTTCTGTAAACATTGCATATATGGTAAACAAAATCGAGTAAGATTCCCATCTGGTGCTACAATAGAAAAGGAGATCTTAGAGTTGATACACAGTGATGTGTTTGGACCTGTTCTTGTTCCATCCCTAGGTAAATCTGTGTATTATGTTTCATTCATAGATGATTTCTCAAGGAACACATGGATTTATTTTCTTAGAAAGAAATATGAGGTATTTGATCAATTTAAAGAGTTTAAGGCTCTGGTATAAAATCAGAGAGAGAATAAAATAAAGGTATTGAGGATAGATAATGGTGGATAATTCTGCAGAAATGAATTCAAAGAATTATGTAAGAAGTGTGGTATAGCAAGGCAGAAGACTACTCCATACACACCTCAACAGAATGGAGTTGAAGAAAGGATGAATAAGACACTGATGGAAAAAGCAAGGATCATTCTCAGCAGTGCCGAGTTAGGACATGAATTATGGGCAAAGGCAGTGGGTACAACATGTTACCTGGTCAATCGATCACCTTCATCGACGTTGGATGATAAAACTACACATGATGTATGGACTAGAAATAAACCCTCTCTTCAACATCTTAGAGTGTTTGGTTGTGGTGATTATGTACATGTTCCAAAGGAAAATAGGAGTAAGTTGGATAAAATTTTTGAAAAGTGTATCTTTATTGGTTATAAAGATGGTGTGAAAGGTTATAATCTTTGGAACCCAGAAACCAAGAATATTGTTTACATTAGAGATGTTGTTTCCAAACAGGAATTCCTACCAAGTCTAGAAGAACCTGAGAAAATAGAGTTGGAGTTGGATGATGAAAAATCTGAATCATCTGAAGAAGATGAAGTAGAAGAAGAAGAACCTCATACCCCAGTATTGAGGATATCAGTGAGGGAAAGAAGGAAACCAGAAAGGTATAGTCCACCTAATTTTCGTTCTAATTTTGCTTTATCTATTACTGATGATGATCATTGAACTTTCGGGGAAGCAATGAATTCACAGGATAGTAAACTATGGAAGAAGGTCATGGTTGAACAAATGGATGCCTTAGATATAGTTGAGTTTCTAGCTGGAAGAAAAAATGTTGGTAGAAAATGGATGCTTAAGAAGAAGCTTAATGCAGAAGGAAAACTGGAGAAATACAACCTGATAGTCTTGATGTCGCAAGCTTCCTTTCGATGGATCTTGGCTCCAACACACACACTTTATCAATCCTTGCATGAAGAAGATCAAATCCTCTTGACAAACTTGGTAGAGTCTCCACGTTGTTGTTCAAGCTAAGTCCTTCACACAATTCTTTCACCAATTCTCCAATGAATCTTGCTTAACCTTTTCCATGAGAATTCCCTCAATATATAGGAGAGAATGAGATAGTTACTTGGATAAGAATGATCCCAAAATATCAGGGAATCCAGTACAATGATAACCATTCGAATGCCAACCCATTATTCTAGAAGATTCCCTTCTAGAAACATTGAGAATTCATCTTTTCCATTCTTTAGGACGAGTTCACACCTTGGCTATTCAACACAGTGCGAGAAGTTCGCACCCTGGCTTAAAGCAGCCTACGAGAATGGGTCATTCTCGCACCCAAATATATTAGAAGCCTATGAACCTTATTCAAAAATGAGTTTTCTAGGAAGAGATGAAAGTAACTTTTCTCAGGAGAAAGTTCTTATGAAGAGCCTGAGTACACCATCATCAATACATCATCATGACGACCAAAATCATGGGTACGAGAAAGAAAGGAAAAGTAGTTATTTGGGGGGTATGAGATTTGACCCTCCGTACTATCCTATTCACCATAGCTCGGATGGCTAGGAGTTCTGATCCTCACGTGGCACTACAGAGTTACTTCCAGTATGTCATCGAGTGTACTGAACCTCGGGTTTTCAACTAGGCATATGTTGTGCTGCGCAGTATAAAAAATTAGTTGACCAAATGCAGACGAGGCGACCTAAAGCAATTTGAGTAAGGATCTTTGTTGGTGTCCTTCTTCCTTGAGAGGGTTCCATTACTGAGACTGTAGGTTGAGTGGAATTTACCGGCTCCCAGGGATCCAAGGATGCTGAGATGGTGTTGGCTCATGGCCCGGCACGTAGCAGGACCGATCATCAAGTATGATGATACCTTCTTTGACTGGCTTCAACCACAAATGTTGATGTTTGATGACTATCCTTATACCGGGTTGGATTTGCGAGGAGATCCAGATTTAGTACTGCCAGAGGATGCTCAGTGGGGGGAACTTGGTAAGAAGTACACACATTTTTTCCTTTTTAAATGTTTTTTTTTTTTTTGTGAATTTTAATCATTTTCAAATGTTTTTTATATGTTCGTCCAAAGAGTAAATACAAAATTCATTTTTGATGACACATATGTTGGACCTTACCGACCTCCTGGTACTTCTCCCATTCAGTAGCGAGGAGAGGTAGCATCAGCGCCACAATATGCCGAGGATTATCAAGTAGTGGAACAAAATCTAGAGGGCCTGACCGCGAATATTCTAGACATGCCTCTTGAAGAGGTTCCACGACGTGATCATCGTCATACTGTAGGAGTGTCAGGATCCATGAGTCGAATGCTCCATAGAGTTTCCAAGGCAGTCATATGTTACTGTGAAATTCATCCATGACGTCACTTTGTAGAAGCTATGAGCTTCATATTTTGACATTTTGGTCTTTGGACAAAACTTTTTTGTAAAAAAATCTTTTTATCATTATATATACAGACAAATTATATCAGTTTATCATGTGTTGTGTGAATATTGATGTGATTGATTTATAAATGATTCAAATGTCTGTCTAATACATAGTTAGCCAATGCATCTGTTAATGTATTTAGACATCTAGGAATATGTTGATATTCAATGTAATCAAAATAATGTTCCAAGAGGCGAATTCACAAATACACCTATAACAAAGTAGGACTTCGAATAGAATAGACATTACTTAACTGTAGTACTACAAGCTGCGAATTGAATTACACAACCAAATGATGAATTCCGAGTGAGATAGCATCAACCAATAACTCAATAACGATGCTATACTCTGCAATGTTGTTGGTCCCACGACCGAGACACACACCTCGTAAGGAGACAAGTTCGTTTGTAGGGGCATAAATTTCCCACGCAGCGGAAGCAAGGTTCTGAGTACTACGACTAGCGCCATCAGTGAAGTCAATATAGGGTAACGAAGACTCCGACATCTGAAAAACAAACACAACATCACATAATGGCAGAGACCAGATAACGATAAAAGAAAGTTATAGTAACACACAAGAAGTATGATACAATAAAAATACAAGTACTTGTGCACAGATGAATTTATGCATAGTACTTCTTCAAGTACAACCCATTCCTGGGTTCACTCAAAGGGATACCATCGTAATATACTAACTCATAAGCTCCTTTTTCCAAAACTCATAGAATGATATAAGGACCTCGCCACATGGCTTCGAATTTCCCAGCTCCTAATATATCTCGATCTTGTTCATAGAGAAGAACAAGATCACCTTAGGAAAAAATGCGAGGCTTGATGTGCTTGTCGTATTGGGCCTTGACACGCTTTTTTTGGGCTTCTATGACTAGGGTCACATCACGTCAAGTTTCATCTAATCGCATAAGATACAATAGACGTTCTTCCTCAGTAGAAGTGTTGGGTAGGAGTTCAACAACTAGTTTTAAAGAGGGTATCTCTCATTCAATTGGGAGAATGGCTTCCACACCATAGACTAACCGGAAAGGTGTAAACCCAGTAGCGGACTTGACGGATGTCCGATATGCCCACAATGCTGAAAACAACATTGTGTGCCAACTTGTTTTATGAATCCCTATCAGTCGTTGGAGCATAGTTATGAGAACTTTGTTAATCACTTCGACTTGCCCATTAGCTTGTGGGTAATAAGGTGTTGAGTTATCATGGTGAAGACCCAACTTTTCAGTAAGTTCAGACATCATAAAATTCCTAAAGTGGCTACCATGATCAGTGACGATAGCTTGGGGAACACCAAAATGAGCTATGACGTGATTAAAAATGAACAATGTTGCGGTCTTTCCAGTGTTGTCAAATGTTGGCATTGCCTCAGCCCATTTCGTAAAGTAATTGACGGCTACAATAATGCCCCCTGGCCGAGTGAGGGTGACATGTCATGAAATCGATGCCCCATTACGTAAAGGAACCAACTGAGACCACAGGGTGAAGAGGAGAAGGATGTGACTGTATCTTGTTATTATAGTTCTGGCAGGCATGGCATTTTTGAATGACGATGATGCAGTCGTTAAATAATGAAGGCCAAAAATACCTTGCTTGTAAGATCTTCTGGGCAGTAGCATACCCAGACATATGACCACCACAAGCTCCAGAGTGGCAGTCATTCAGATCTTTCTCGGCTTCGTCGAACGTTAGAAAATGTTGAAAAATAGAGTCATTTCCCCGACAATAAAGAGTATCCCCGAGGATAATGTATTGACGATCTTGGTATCGTATTCGACATCGTTCAGTACTGGACAAAGTTGGCTGGAAAGTCTGGGTTTGGAGATATATAATGATATCACCATACCAAAGATCATCAGTGCTAATAAGGAAAAGGGATTAATCAGGTAATGAATCAGCTGCTACATTTTCCATTGCAGAATGGGGAAAGTCGCATATCAGCTCAGCAAAGACTAAGGACTTCTTAGACTTGGCGTGTTCGAATTCCAAATCAAACTCCTGGAGTATCACAATCCATTTGGAGTATTTTCCCCCTAGCAATTGACGAGTGAGAATGTGTTGCATAGGGTTGCAATGAGAAATCACTGTAGTCTTGCATGAGAGGATATAGTGTCAGAAGTGTTGGACGAATTGGACAGCAGCCAAGGCCAGTTTCTCGACATGTAAATACTTGATTTCCATAGGTGTGAGACTTCGACTCAAGTAGTAGATAACATGTTCGTTGTTAGCATCATCCTCTTGGACGAGAACCATGCCAATGGTGTAATCTGAGGCAGCAAGGTAGAGGAAATAATCGTGACTGTAATCAGGGGGAAAGAGAAGTGGAGCTCGCATTAGGGACAAATTAAAAGCTTCAAAAGAATTGTTGCAATGGTATCCCAAACGAACTCTGAATCCTTTTTGAGGAGTCACGTAAATCCATGAGTTATCTCGGCATAATTTGGAATAAAACGACGAAGAAAGTTTGCTTTCCCCTGCAAACTTTGTAACTGGTGAAGAGTAGAAGGAGGAGGGAGATTAAGGATCACCTCAACCTTTAAAGGATCCACACAGATCCCTTGACGCGAAACGATAAAACCTAGAAGATGACCAGATTCCACGCAAAAAATGCACTTATGAGGATTCAAACGTATACGATAGAATCGACATCGAACGAAAATGGCTCGGAGGTGGGTTGGGTGATCAACTCGACACATTGAATGAGCGGGTAAATTGTCCAAATATGGTTGAACGATGTGCTTGATATCATGGAAAGCATAAGACATAGCACATTGAAAAGTGGTGCCAGCATTCTTGAGACCGAAAGGAAGTTTTCGATAGGCAAAAGTACCCCAAGGAAAAATAAAAGCAGCCTTATGTTGATCCTCAGGAAAAATGTTGATTTGATTATACCCTGAGAAACCATCCATGAGAGAGAAGATTTCACTTCCGATGCAATCGTCGACAATCTGATCGACGAAGGGGGTAGGAAAGTTGTCTTTGGGAAAATCTTTGTTGATATCCCTATAATCAACACATACACGAATGGTGCCTTGTTTCTTATCAATCGGGGCAAGATTGGAAACCCAATCTGTGAGAGCCACCGGATAGATAAAGCTGGCTTTAAGAAGTTTCTCGAATTCGAGCTTGATAGCAGTCGCTTTATGTGGGTGAACTGGACAAAGGCGTTGCCGAATGGGTTTAGCGTCAGGGTATGTCTTTATCTCATGTATCACAATCTCAGGGTCGATACTCGACATTTCTTCATAGCTCCAGGCGAAGATGTCACGAAACTCTTTGAAAAGGGATGTATAGGTAACGATTTTGTCAGAAGAACACGAAGCTCCAATGTGGACATTTTTGACAATCCCAAGTTTGATGGATATGTCAAGGGGAATAGTGGGCGAGATATTGCTTAAGTTCCCTTCAGAAAACACATCGCGTGCAGACTCAGAAACGGTGGAGATGATGACAACGGTTGATGGAGTTGAGATCCATTGGTAGTTATTGATGGTATGTTGCTCTATAAAGAGGATGGAATGATGATGTCCATCATCCCAAGGGGTGTCCTCCATGACAAACATGATCATCTCGTCAGTGGGAAAAATGACACGAAAAGGATCAGGAGACAACTCACCAAGAGAGGGGGTAGAAGGTGTTGACGATTGAATGGCCTGATAGGCGGATTCAACCAGACTTAACGGCATTGTGTCGTCGAAATGAAGATGATCTCCAGGGTCAGGTACTATCCAGGGGTTGTTGGACGCAGGAAGTTCGTGAGGCAAAGTGGAGATCATGTTGATAGAAGCAACAGACGAGCGTGGAACATTGGGTGGTGGAATGGGGAAAGTACCCGTTAACGAAGAGTCTTTTAAAAGACCTACACCGACATTCTCATAACTCGATGGGGTTTTAGCAATAAATGGTATGTTGCCAGTACGAGTATCAGAATTGAAGAAGGCCAGTTGATCAATGGTGACAACCTTTCCTTGATGAGGGAAACGTACTACACAGAAAAGGGTCGACACAACGACGTGCATAGAATAGATCCAGCTGCGGCCAAGTAAAAGATTATAATCAAGGGGAGTGTCAAAGACTTCCACTTCGACTTGGACCATTTTTCCTTCTAACGTGATGGGCAATGAAGGAAGGACACTATAGGGCTTAAAACCGGAGCCATTGAAGGATTTAAGAGTGTTATGGGATTCATTCAAAGAAGGAGAGCCAATGACTTTCCAACAAGCAAGAGACATAACACATGTCGAGGCACCCTCATCGATAATGGTTCAACAAATGTTTTTTTGAGAGACAACCACTTGGATATGGAATGCAAGTTGAGGGGGTAACCTTGGAATGTGATCTTCCAAGTCAAAGATTATCAGATTCGTATCCATCGGATCGATTCCACCGATAGCTTTCAACAATGCCTTCCATTGTGCAGGACAAGTCTAAAGGACTTCGAGGGCTAACATCGTAGAAGGTGCTTAAGCCAGATCTTCAATAATGTTGTAGTTCTGGGTATCACGAGCATGAGGATTGAAAGCCGATTTCCATATGACACCCTTTCGGGGGGGTCACAGAACTGTGTCGAGGCTCAGTCGTTCGAGATGAAGAGGACTATTGGTAGGTGGAGTCACGAGAGAAGGTTGTGCCAAGGAAGGGAGTAAATCATCAACCTTCTCCTTAGAGGGAGAATAATCTTTGGCTCGAGTGGTGAGTGCAACGTTGCTATGCTTAGAATCGCCAGTACACATCAAAAAATATGATAAAGTAGAAGGTGAGGGTTGTTCATGGATGACCAACTGAGATTGTTGTTGAGACGGGAAGGGTTGGGACAAAATGACCGGTGCAGGTGGTTTTGGAGCTCCTTGAAGGAACTTAGTGACCTGGGCATGTCATGGACAATCCTTCATGTAGTGATCATCACCACAGATAAGACAAGGGTATCATGGTTTGTGCTTATCCCGATCGTCAACAGGGGTATTTTTGGTTTACTCTGCTTGAGAATTATTTTTGCCCTCCTTATTCTTACCCCTTCCCTTTTTAGATTTGTTTTTACTGGTAGGGGTAGATTGAACTGAATTTACCTTTGAAGTCTTGCCGATAAGAGAGGCAGGAGACGAAGCATTTTGAACATTAGAAGAAGCAGATTTAGGGTTTGCACTTGACACAGAATGTGGTTGGGCTTGGGCAGTACCAACCACACCGTCAGCTGCATGTAAGGTAGTTGGAGCAGATTAAGTGCTGGAAGTAGAAGGACGAGGTAAGTCAGGTAGTAAATTGTAAAGGGTTCCCGTTTGTGAATAAACGAGGTCAAGATATTGAGCACGAATTATAGCCTACTCTTCCATGACTACACCACCCATGGCAATGTCCTTACCGATGTCGTTCACAAATGATTTTGTGAACCACTCTACCAGCAACTGATCAGGGAGCTCAAGTTTAATGAGACGTCATCTCCTTCGCCACTCATGGATATGATCAGATATATGAGTTCCTTTGTTCTATTTGAAGGAACTCAAAATCTCAGTCCCTGTGTCATAACGGATCAGTAACTGGTAATGCGTAAGGAAAGCCATAGCGAGGGTGTTGAAGTCAGAGAAGAAACTTCGTGGCAATTCAATATACCACTTCGCAACAGAACCTGTGAGAGTTCATTGAAAAAGACGTAAACAAATAGAGTCATCCATCAATGAGTTGGATGAGAACCATAGGTGAAAATTCATAACGTGATTGTTTGGGTCCTCTCCCGCTTTGCCGTCGAATTTAGGAATGTCCGATGGAAGCTTGGTGGGTATAACAGGCCATTGAGGAGAGTGACGGATAGGATCATTTAAAATCCTTGACAAATCTAGAAGATCCAAAGTGGTGAGAAAGGGTAACTTTCGATTCACCTGTGGGTACTGGTGTCTTTGGGGAGGAAGCCCTGTCAGCAAACCAGTAGGACCATAAGAAGTCTTCATATAATGTGAAGACCCATGCATATTCGGTGGTGGTTGAAGAGGATAGTAGCTCATAGGAGTATACCCTGGAACAGGGGAGTGAGTTTGAGCATTCGCCCCCCAAATGGGATTGAATGAACCTGGATATGGTTGGCCCATACTAGGGGGTGTTACGGATGCAGCTGGAAACTGTTGCCCCCCAGTCGTTTGAGGAGGATTTTGTATCAACTAATTCCAATACTGGGCCAAGGATGGAGGTATGTTTTGCCCATAAGGTGGGGTTGGTCCTCCCATTGAAGGCGGTGTTCCAATTGGGGGCAATGTTCCAATTGGGGGTTGTGTTCCAATTGGGACTTGTGTGCCAAAAGGAATTTTCCCACTGAGAGGGGGTTGAGTCATACCACCTTGGTGAAATTTTCCACCAACTGGAATCTGGTAATTTGGAGTGAATGATGGAATATCGCCACTAGGATTAAGACTTCCAGTAGAAGATGAAGAAGGTCCTCCAAAAGGAAATTGAGGGAGTGTTGGAACAAAACCAGGAAGAAAGTGCCTAGAAGAAGAAGGACCACCAGGAGAGCCAGATGGAGTTTGTGCAGGAGTAGGAATGGAAGCATTCAATGCACGGTATCCAGGTGGTAGTGTCAGAATGACGTTGGGCATTCGTGGTGTGTTGATGGGAGCAAGACTAACCGCAGTAAACCCGGTTGGAACACTCATAGTAGCTGTGAGATGGGCCATTTCGACAGGGATGGTAAAGTGATAAGTGGTAGTCACGGGTACTGTCTTTGTACTAGAGATTTCAGAAATCACAGGTGGGTTGATTTCGGAAATCACAGGTGAACCTGAACCAAAAAGATCCCATCGAAAAACACCCATAGACCAAAAAGGATCTTGGTCCCTAGGTCCAGTCGGAGATCTAGAATACACAAGAATTAAGTCTCCAGAAGAGTTTTCTCGCATAAAATGTCTCTTAGAATCGGGGTGAGGTCGAAAGTCCTCTTGAGTATTTGTAATTCGAAAATGTTCTAGAGAGTCAGTTCATTCCACTTGTGGTGTGGTGACAACTGTGACTTCACTTTGCTGAGGAGAGCCCTCATGTGTACTTGTAGGCAAGGGTTGAGAACCTTCCAAATGCTCTAGAGATGAATCCTACATTCTACGTGAACGACGTGGAGGAGATATTTTAAACGAGTAACAAACTTCACGAAGAAAATCCTATGGTCAACTTCAAGAAACAAACAACACGCGCTAGTAAACAAAATCTAGGAAGTGCCACCAAGCAAACAAGACCTTCTAATTCCGAAGCCACTAGTTGGTGATGAAATCCAATGTCGCAACAACGAGACTAGAAGGGGTTGGGCTAGGGTGGAAAAGTTACGCTAACGACCTTCTTAACGGACTTACACCCTGGTGCAAGCTCCCACTCACAATCGTGGGTATACCCTCCAAGGAGCATGAGTGAGTTTGGTCAACGCAAATTCCAGGTACCGTGAAGACTTTCCCCTTCACATTCACCTCATGTAAGAACCTAGAAAGATAGGCCACTAAGGTCACCACCAACAACAATAAATCCTGGGGGGGCAGTCGACAGTCCGATCCACACGCAAGGGCAGGGTATCTAGCCCGAAATCAATTCAAAAGGATTCCACTCATCATTGTGGGTATACCTCTGAGTGATCCCCGTAATACGTGCAATCTCAACACTGATATCAACAAAACAGGGTGAGTAACTCTATCAATATCAATGAAACCTTGTGTTTGACCCTTGTGTGAGAAGGGATTCCCAGGACAAGATGTTGCAAATGGAATTTAACACTCCCTAACACAAGATGCTATTGTGTGTTTTGGTCTTTTGAAGAGTGTATCTCTCTTCCTACTCCAAAGCACTAGCCTAGCTAAATGTTGGTAAAATAGAGCCCTATAAAAGAGTTACTAGTTAAATTTTATGATTGCGTAGTGTTATTAAGAGTTGTTATTTACTCAAAGGAAACAGAGAGGAAACTGATGTTGTATAAGACTCTAACCCAACGATGCATGGATGAGAATGAAATATATCATTGTTCATTCAATGAATTCTATGTATGGGAGGGAAAGAGAAATTTTTCCAGATCAAACTTGAACTACAATGCAAAATTTCCTTTAAAATGCAAATGCAACAAATCACGCATCAATAACAATTCTCTATTGTTTCTTTTTCAATAATTTCAACAATTGATTTTCAATGTTTTCGAAGATGAAAATGATGTTTTGGAAGAAAAACGTTTTTTCACTTTTCAAAAAGGACCCACACCATGAGAGTGAGAGTACAAAAAATCAAAAACCAATGAACAAGCAATGATAAAAACCCAATCCACTCTTTCAATGAAAACAAAAATAACAAGCAAACCAATCTAGTCTTTTCAATCATATAAGAAAAGTGATCTTTCAAACAATAAACAAATAATAAAGACCAAGAAACTCAACTTTCAACCGATCATCGGTCCTTAACCAATCAAGCACACTCAGATTCCAAAATCAGAGAGTATATCTTTTCCAAGAAAAGTCAAGAAATGAAAGTCAAGAACAAATGACAGAAAAAGCCTTTGAAATCCTAAGACTGTTCATGCACGAAAATGAAGACAAGAAAGATATCAATCAATGGTCCAATAAACTCTTATTAAGCATCTAAACTGATTTGGGCAATTCAAGATGCAAAAAGTCAAATCCAAAAGTTTGAAAAAATGAGTTCGCAGGCTGGCAATATTACACAGTGCGAGAATTAGTGATTCTCGCAGGTGTCCCTTGAGCAGAGTGAGAGAACCTCGCACTGAACCTAAAGGTAGAGTGCGAACTCTATAGATTCTCGCAGGCTATAGTGAAGTGCAGTGTGAGAACCTATGAACTTAGTCAAAATTTTGGAAAATGACACAAAATTTGAAAAGGCCTCTGGACCCAGAGGGTCTATCAGGGTACCCTGAAGACTCAGAGATTGATATGGAAGGAGAAAAGTAAAACAAGAGAAAATAGCCACAAAAAAATACCAAAATCCACAAAGAAAATGGGATTCTCCCCAGTGGAGTTGCCAATTTTGTTATCAGACTAATCGATAGGTGCGGACACTAATAGATCTCCCTAGATCCACCTGTATCTAGAACAAAACAAGACAGGACATGACTCTTTCCCTAAGTTTTGACCATTGAATTAACTAGGAGGAAGGAAGGAATAACATACCTTATTATCGCTTCCTAGGGTCTTTCTTGCTCCCGCTTCGCTCTGGTGCCCTCGTGAGGTCAAGACCAAGACAACACAAACCAACCAAAGTGAAGATAGCACAATATATTCAACTGTGAACTTATGTGTATGATCAAGGAATTACACAATAAAGTGGAAATAGATTTATGGGAAAGGGACATGCCACTGTATCATATTAATTGAAAGTAAAGATTACAACCTGATATCCTTGATGTCGGAAGATTCCTTTCGATGGATCTTGGCTCCAACACACACACTTGCTCAATCCTTGCATGAAGAAGATCAAATCCTCTTGATAGACTTGCTAGAGTCTCCAAGCTTCTGTTCGAGCTAAGTCCTTCACACAATTATTTCACCAATTCTCCAATGAATCTTGCTTAACCTTTTCCATGAGAATTCCCTCAATATATAGGAGAGAATGAAATAGTTACTTGGATAAGAATGATCCCAAAATATCATGGAATCTAGTACAAGGATAACCATTCGAATTCCAACCCATTCTTCTAGAAGATTCCCTTCTAGAAATATTGAGAATTCATCTGTTTCCATGCTTTAGGATGAGTTTGCACCCTGTCTATTCAACAAAGTGCGAGAAGTTCGCACCCTAGCTTAAAGTAGCCTGCGAGAATGGGTCATTCTCGCACCCAAATATATTAGAAGCCTGCGAACCTTCTTCAAAAATGAGTTTTCTGGGAAGAGATGAAAGTAAATTTTCTCAGGAGAAAGTTCTTATGAAGAGCCTGAGTACACCATCATCAATACATCATCATGATGACCAAAATCATGGGTAACACCTAGTCAACAATGCCTGGACACCTTCAGATAATGACCTGTCTCCCATTAGCTTATTGAGCACCTCCTCGTCAGAATTCTCTAATTCAATAGGTTCACCCGACATTCTCAAATTTAACAGACGGTTCGGGGTAGGAAAATGTATAAGAGGGATAGACAAATGGAAAACGACATCTAGTTTCTGATAACACAGCTCGACACACAATAAATTCTCTCTTATATCACTTAATAACAGGTGGAAAAATTGTTCCCGACGCGGTGACGGACAAGTTAAATATGCGGGTCCTCGTAATGGATTATTCCAACAGACAGGAATGCCTCCATCAATGTAAATTCGTCCGTTATGGCACGGTCTCAACGTCCCAAAAGCAGTCCATCCGCCCATAAATTTGTTTTCTAGCTGTTCTGGAGTGTCTTTCTAACATTCGGGGCACCTCCAACAGTCATATAGCTTTGCTAGGGAGAAGTCTCATTCTGTGCAGTCCTGCTGTTCCGGCGAGGTTCAAATCTTGGGAACCTGCCTCCTTCGAGGTTCTAGTCTGTGAAGTCTTCCATCTGGTCTCTGTAGCTTCCTGTAGCTTTTCCATCTTAGATTTCTTTTTACTAAGCTTCCTTTCCTTCTTTCCTGTGATCTGAGTCTCTCTAACTGTTTCTGGATTCCTCTTTCCATTTTTAATCTTATATTCTACTAGTGTAGTGACTTCACATTGTTGATGTGCTCTCAAAGGGTTCAAAATTAATATCCCTTCTCTTACTACTTCCTGGGTGGGTATACTTCTTTCTTGCATAGAGAGGTCCTTCAAACCTTCTTGTATTCTTTCAACCTTGATAGCTAATTCTCTTTCCTTATGTTGCTTTGACTTATCCTCTCATTATTCTATTAGTAGATCTATTTTTCTAGCTATGAAATCCCTTAGTTCTTTCTTTTTCTATTTTGTAGCTTCTTCCTCTACTTTTCTTCTGATCTGATCCTTCTCAATCCAAGTCCTACCTAGAAAAAGTGGGAAAGGGGAGATTTTCTCAACAAACTTAATGACTTCAAATTCCTCTTCGGTCGATGTTCCATGGATAATAATAGGTACATTAGTAACTCTTCCACATAAAAAGTTATCATCTTACCCTTAAACAAGCCTTTCCTTCCCAATGAAGTTATCACAGTGGGATTTCCTAAGATTTCCCACGTGTCTTCTGTCATAATATTCACTCGTGTTTCTTCATCTATGACACAGTCTATGTCGAAGTCTTCTATTCTTGAACTTATGCATTGTTTTACTTTCAGGACTTTTGGTAAACTGACACGTTTGTGCTCATTCATTGTTTCTTTCAACTATACTAATATAGTCTAAGCTTTCTCTAATTATTTCTCTTTATGATTCTTTAACATACTCTTAGTCTCTTGATTTTCTTCAAAGTTTTCTTGTGACATGTTCATTCTTTCAACTTTAGCAATCATCCTTGGATAATCTTCAACCTCATGACCAACAATCTTAAAACAAAGATAGATAGGACATGTACCAGGGCATTCCTTATCAAGATGTCCCAACCTTCTGGAGTTATAACACAATGTCAATCCTCTTTTTCTCTTGTATGTTCCCCAACTTCTTTTTTGCTACGCACTAGGATCATAGTGCTAGACTTGCAATCTGTAAAAATTCTTTCTAGGTTCCTGCATCCACTTATTAGTCCAAAAATTATTTCTATGCATAGGAATAACATATCTTTATTCATTTATGTTAACTTTACTTAGATCAACTATTTCTTACAAATGCACCCTAACTTTCAGACTTTGAAAGAATCTATTAAACATACTTAAATTCATGCTTTCGAACAAAAAAAATCACTTATCTTACTCTTATCAAAGCACAAATCTTTACCTCTTTTCTTCAGATCGAACTTATTTATTAGCACAGAGATTTGCAAGTTGATGCAGACCCCCTACCTCAATAGGGTCCACTAACCTCCCAGTCTCTGGATCGTTCTTCTTCCAAGAGGAAATAGCTCTTTGGGCTCCTGTTGGAACCCCTTGAACAAATCCACAGGTCCCTTTGTCCTCTGGCATAGACCTTGACAAAACCTATGCACGTGCTCAACTTTCGGTGCTCTTCTTTGTTTTGAACCAACACACCTTTCGCTTTTTAGGTTTTCTAGACTCTTGCATGCGATCTCTCCCAGGCTCCTTGTCCTTCCAACTCCCGGTATCCGAAAGGATGAAATCTACCCATGACCACGGTCCACTTTTCAGGATTTCGAAATTCATGATTTTTCCATTCCGGCTGTAGCCGGTTCTTGGTCCTTCAACCTCCCAGACCCCGAAATTCCAAAAAGGGCTTAATGGGCTTTGGCTCCTCCCTTAGCCTCCGTCCATGCAACCACACCCTATGACATGGGGCTAATGCCTCCGAGCGCATCATGATTTCGGGGTTCGTGAAGTTGCGATGCAACTCCAACCTCTCCTCCTTCTAATCCCCGAAGTCCAAAACTTCCCCTTGGAAAATCAACGGTTCAGATCTGCCACTGAATGGACGGTCCTTGTTCAATCATGATTTCCCCTTTCGCGATTTACCGAGTCGGGACTCCACGTCTCTTGACTCCTGGCCTCTCGAACACCTGGGTCCCAAAATGTCGAAAAAAGGCTTAACATCAAAGCACTACCGGCTTTCACGATTCAAGGAATCATGATGCAAGCATTCCCCTTGTTCTCTGTCTTTTGAATCCCCAGTTCTCAAAATGTTGAAATCTGATTATTTCGGGCCTTCCCCCAAAACGGTCTTGGTCCTTTCGTGAATTCACCTTTCGTGATTTTGGGAGAGTCTTCACTCTCGATCTCCCGGTGTCCAAATTCCCAAAATGTGGATCTCTTGACACGCATCCTCTGAGATGGATAGTCCCAATGCTTTAGAGACTTGATGAGTTCTCTCCCTTCTACTGTTACGAGGCTTAAACCTCATGCACCTTCTTCCAGATCCAACAGCTATCGGTCCTTGGTACTAGATATGACAACCCATATCCTTTTTCCTGTGCACCTCCTAGGGAATCAACCATGTGCACGTATCCTTGATCCAGTGGCTCTCAGGCCACTGAACTCCAGATCCAATGGCTAGCGTGTTTTCATAGTTTCACATCTCTGGGAGTCGAAAGACTCTCCCTCTTATGTTTCCCGGTCCGCAAAATGCCAAAAACTTAGAATGCACGCCCCTTACTTCGAGATCAACGGATGTTGATCCTCACTCCCAAATATGATGTCTTAAATCTGATGAACTCCTATGTGCACTCCTCCTGTCTGACTAGACGTAGATTCAATGGTCCAGATCTTTCCTCCCAGTGCCAATCCAAAGACAGTTGCGCTCTTCCTCCGGAGCTTTGTCAACTCAAAAACCTCGAAAGGTTTTCTCTATGCACGTTATTCTTGCACTTTCTCTTCTGAGCTTATGGACTTAGAACAAGTCCGCTCTCACACACTCCTAGTGCTCTTGAGATTTCGAATAACTCATATTCAAGGCCATTTCTTGGAAATAAATACCTCATGCCCTCCTAGCATTCTTCTGCTCGATACACACCTTGCAGAGCCTATAGAGTATTCAACAACCCTATGAGTGTCTTCTCTTCGACACTCCCTTTCCTCAGAACTTGAAATAGAGTTCTCTAGTGCACTCTATGCACTCATTCAATGCCCACTTGGAAGAGTTCTCCAAAATCCTCAGTGACTCTGTGTTCTCACTGAACTCAAAATAGAGTTCTCCTTAATGCATCCTGTGCATTTTCTCAATGCCCTCCTGGCAGAGCCTTTACAGAATTCTCAACATTTTTTCTTCTCTTCTCTATGCTCTCCTCTGCACAGTTTCTCCTTCAAGGTGTTCAACAACCTTGAGGCTTCCTCCTTGAGTCAGTGACTTCCTCTGGTGCGCCCTCCTGGCACATCTTTGTCTGAAATTCCGCAGAATTCAGAAGTGCACTCCTACACTGGTTTTCATAGACCGCAGTACTCTGTCATGCACTCTTGCATGAAACCACAAAGAATCCAAACCTAAAATCAAAGAACTCATAGATAGGGAAATCTATCTATTTCTTGCAGATGGAACTTAACATAAATCTATAGCATATCATCAACACATAAATACATTCATCAAAATACACAGAATAACATGCAGGAAAAAATGCTCTGATTGTATTAATATAAAAATGCCTCTTTACAATGTGAGCTCGGACTACAAAAGAGTCACAACTTTCTCTTCTCTAACCTATTCTCTCTTCTTCTACTCTTCCTCGAACTAAATCTAGATACAAAGAAGATCCTTTTACAAAGAGGGGCTCCTCGAGCGCTTCCCTCCATCCTCACCAACTCTCATTAATTACAATGAATTACATTGAATGGGCCATCTAATCCAAATCGGATCTAGATCCTCATCAACATGTCAGCCATTAAGGTGAATCTAACTACAACATGCTCAAAGGCATGTCTTGGCTCTACTAGCCTTACAAACATTTAATACATTTTCAAAATTTGAAAATGATAGGGTTGCGCCTCTCTCCTTCCATTGAATGTGCACTTGATGTGTTGGTTGGTTGGTGCATAGATGGCTTGGAGCGATGCTCCTACATCATACTCCTCTGCTATGAAAAGTTCATGAGATCTTTCTCATGAGCTTCCCAGCATCGTTGTTGAAATCCACCTGGATCCCAAACAGTTCTTTGGAGTTGTCTTGCTCCATTTCCTTGCTGCTACTATGGAAGGTTCTCCTTTGCTCAGCTTCCCCTTGTTGACCACTTCTGTTGATCTAATCATCAACCTTATGATCTTTTCAATTATCTCGTCCAGCTGCTCCAATGGATGGTTCTTTGTATGCAGTGTTCTCTACTGCACTTTTGTATTCTCAATGGGAAGATCTGCTTGATCTCCCCTGATATATTTATCTCTCTTCGTGGCACTAAGTGGCCACTCTATTATAGACTCCAGCTCTACAGTCTCTTCACTGAATTGATTCTTAGCTTCTTCTTATGATAGTTTTGCTGCTGCCATTTCTTGTGTTGGCATACTTCCAACTTCTTCCAGCTTCTCCCCAGGATGGTATGTTCCACTACCTGCTTCCAACTTAGCCTGTTGGATGTGCAAATTTTGCACCATCACCCTTCTCTCCAGGGCTTCCAATTCTTCACAAAGATCAACAAAATCCATGCTATCTGCTTCCTCTTCTACTACAAGCTTCAGTGCTGCAGTCATCTCCTGTTCAACTTCATGGCTGAAAATTTTGAGCATTTCAGTTGAATGTTCTTCTTCTCCTACAGGGGCAAACATCAGTGTCTGCTCCATTTCTTCCTCTTTTTTGACAATCTCTGCTAGTTTTCCTCCTGCTATTGTTCCATCTGCAACACCTTCATTGGCCTCAACTGGGCTATGTGGAAAGAATACCTGAATTCCCCCAATCATCAGAATGCTCTTATGATCCTCCTCCTAGATGGTGCAAGTTTTTAACTTTTCATCATGTTCATTCACGTGGTCTGCAAAACCACATGACTCTTCACCTATCAACACTCCTTGCTGACATGAACTCTCAACAGAGTCCGTGAGACTCTTAGACAGTCCCATCTCCTTTCCTCTACCCACCTGGAAATTTGAGAATTTTCTGATGCCCACTTGGCAGTCTATGAGATCTAGTGATCCCATCTCATTGCCCACTTGGCAATCTAAAATTTCATCACTGCTCCCCTAGCAGTACGCGAGACCCTCTACTAATCTCTTCCCATTGCCCACCTAGAAACTTGAAAGTCCACTTTTTCCCACCTGAAATTTTACAAGATCCTCTGCTAATCTCATATCATTTCCCACCTGGAAATATGAATTTTCATTGCTATCCTCTTGACAGTCTATGAGATCCTCCAGTGATATCATTCCATTTCCCACCTGGTAATTCAAAAATTCATCTCTGCCCTCCTGACAGTCCATGAGACCTGAAATCAATATCTCCTCCTCATCGTTAAGATTCTTCCCAGTCTCTGGTTCACAGATATGAACCATCTCCTCTTCATCTCTGAGGCTTTCAACATACCTCAACCATCCTCTCAACATCCTTTGTTGTCTTCTGGCCAACAATATCTTTACTGGCCACTTCACCTTTCTCTTCATGGGCCATTCATACACTCAATGTGTCTTTGCGTTCTACTGCACCCGCAGTGCAAGCTCTTCCATCCTCACCCTTATCTCAATGAGTTATTTATCCATTTCATATTTTCTCTGCTGGTGGTGGTTCTTCTTTCCACCGCCTCCATGGCCTTCAGTAGCCATCTTCTTGTTCCTTTCTGCCCCCCTGGAAAACTTGTTGATATCACTCTGCAACTGTGAGTGCTTCCAACATCTTCTACAGTCCTCCTGACTGCCTATTGACTGCTACACACCTTGCAACAATCATCACAGAGATTCAACACTCTGTCTTCCTTTTCCTCTGGCTCCCTTCGCCTATAATATACAGACAAAATCAAGCTCTGATACCACTTGATGCAGAATCCCTACCTCAGCAGGGTCCACTGACCTCCCGGTCTCTAGATCGTTCTTCTTCCGAGCCAAAATAGCTCTTCGGGCTCCTGTTGGAACCCCTTGAACAAATCCACAGGTCCCTTTGTCCTTTGGCACAGGCCTTGAGAAAACCTATGCACATTCTCAACTTTCGGCGCTCTTCTCTGTTCAGAACCAACAGACATTTCGCGTTTCAGGTTTTCGGGACACCTGCATGCGAGCTCTCCTAGGATCCTTGTCCTTCCAACTCCTGGTACTTGAAACAGTGAAATCTACCTGTGACCATGGTCCACTTTTTGGGATTTCAGAATTCACGATTTCGCGATACAGGCTGCAGACGGTTCTTGGTCCTTCAACCTCCTGGACCCCGAAATGCCGAAAAGGGCTTAACAGGATTTGGCTCCTCCCTTAGCCTTCGTCCATGCAACCACACCCTATGACCCGGGGCTAATGCCTCCAAGCGCATTGTGATTTTGGGGTTCGTGAAGTTGTGATGCAACTCCAACCTCTCCTCCTTCTAATCCCCGAAGTCCGAAACTTCCCCCTTGAAAATCAACGGTTCATATTTGTTGTTGAATGGACGGTCCTTGTTCAATTGTGATTTCTCCTTTCGTGATTTCGTGAGTCAGAACTCCACGTCTCCTGACTCCTGGCCTCTCGAACACCCGGGTCCCGAAATGATGAAAATGGATTAACATCAAAGCGCTACCATCTTTCGCGATTCAGGGAATCGTGATGCAAGCGTTCCACTTATTCTTTGTCTTTCGAATCCCCGGTTCCCGAAATGCCAAAATCTGATTCTTTTGGGCCTTCCCCCAAAACGGTCTTGGTCCTTTCGCGAATTCACCTTTTGCAATTTTGGGAGACTCTTCACTCTCGATCTCTCGGTGTCCAAATCCCTGAAATGTGGATCTCTTGGCACGCATCCTCTGAGATGGACGGTCTCGATGCTTTCGGGACTTGATGAGTCCTCTCCCTTATACTGTTATGAGGCTTAAACCTCAAGCACCTTCTTCTAGATCCAACGGCTATCGGTCCTTGGTGATAGATATGATGGCCCAGATCCTTTTTCCTGTGCACCTCCCAGGGACTCAACCCTATGCACGTATCCTTGATCCAATGGTTCTCAGGACACTGCACTCCAGATCCAACGACTGGCGCATTTTCATAGTTTCACATCTCTAGGAGTCGAAATAATCTCCCTCTTATGTTTCCCGGTCCACAAAATGCTGAAAACTTAGAATGCGTGCCCCTTACTTCGATATCAACGGATGTTGATCCTCTCTCCCAGATCGGACATCTTAGATCTGATCAGCTCCTATGTGTGCTCCTCCTGTCTACCTAGACGTAGATTCAATGGTCCAGACCTTTCCTCCCAGTGTCGATCCAACGACAGTTGTGCTCTTCCTCCTGAGCTTTGTCAACTCAGAAACCTCAAAAGGTTTTCTCTGTGTCTGTTCTTCTTGCACTTTCTCTTCTGAGCTTATGGACTTAGAACAAGTCCTCTCTCGCACACTCTTGGTGCTCCTGAGATTTCAAATAATTCAAATTCGAGGCCGTTTCTTGGAAATAAATACCTCACGCCCTCCTGGCATTCTTCTGCTTGATACACACCTTGCAGATTCTACAGTGTATTTAGCAACCCTATGAGTGTCTTCTCTTCGACACTCCCTTTCCTCAATGCATCCTGTGCATTTTCTCAATGCCCTCCTGGTAGAGCCTTTATAGAATTCTCAACAATTCTTCTTCTCCTCTCTATGCTCTCCTTTGCACAGTTTATCCTTCAAGGTGTTTAGCAACCTTGAGGCTTCCTCCTTGAGTCAATGACTTCCTATGGTGTGCCCTCCTGGCACGTATTTGTCTGAAATTCCACAGAATTCAGAAGTGCACTCCTGCACTGGTTTTCAGAGACTGCAGTACTCTGTCATGCACTCTTGCATGAAACCACAAAGAACCCAAACCTGAAATCAAAGAACACATAGATAGGAAAATCTATATATTTCTTGCATATGGAACTTAACATACATCTACAGTATATCATCAACACATAAAGACATTCATCAAAATACACAGAATAACATGCAGGAAAAAATGCTCTGATTGTATTAATATGAAAATGCCTCTTTACAATGTGAGCTCGGACTGCAACAAAGTCACTGCTTTCTCTTCTCTAACCTATTCTCTCTGCTTCTACTCTTCCTTGAACTAAATCTAGATACAAAGAGGGGCTCGTCGAGCGCTTCCCTCCATCCTCACCAACTCTCATTAATTACAATGAATTACATTGAATGGGCCATCTAATCCGAATCGGATCTAGATCCCCATCAACATGTCATCCATTAAGGTGACTCTAACTACAACATGCTCAAAGGAACAACTTGGCTCTACCATCCTTACAATCATTTAATACATTTTCAAAATTTGAAAAATGAGAGGGTTGCACCTCTCTCCTTCCATTGAATGTGTGCTTGATGTGCTGGTTGGCTAGCGCGAAACTGGCTTGGAGCGATGCTCCTGCATCACAAGTCAAGTAGAGTAATGTGCACTTCAACAATAGATCTACACACAAAGATTCTCTTTTCTTTACTTCAGTTCCCAGCAATCACAGTTTCAAGTCTCGACAATAGAACCATTTGTTGGCACAGGGGAAGATCCAGGGTTCAATGCTTCAACAACGCACTAACAAAACCCTAACTATCAGCCTTTTGTCAACACCTGCGAAGCAGGTGAATTCTTAACCGAGGTAGGAACAGGGGGGGTTACAAGATGTAGGTGTCTGTAACCAATCTAGAAGACAGATTTGTGATAACAACACTTCACAAAGTATTCTAGAAACACTTAGGAGGTGATATTCATTAGCTCATTATCTTTAATAACATCGTAGAACATACCCTAATAGAGATCGGCGCAGTAACAAAAAATATTAAGTACTTCAACCACTTAGCACATAGCACTGAGTTAGACCTAATCATTCATTTATCTTTAACACAAATAAAGAATTAAGCATCAACAGATCTATCCACTACAATACATTCTTTCTTATTTATACTTTTATAATCCCTTACAATAAGGCCTAATCATGGGTAAACCCATGGGCCGACATCCCATAACCCATTATAAAAACCCTAGGGACCCCTTACTGGGTCCACATAGCCCACAAAATTGGTGAGATTCGTGATCTCAGCTCCGCTTGCGGCGCTCCTTTCTCGACCAATGTGTCGAAGTCCAAAAGTGGTCAAACCTGACCAAGGTTTCCTCAAACTTGGTCGAGGGCCAATAGAGCCAAACTGTTATGAGTGATTCTCGCTTGGGGGTCCTTCCCATCAAAACTTAGTAGTCTTATCTAAATTAGCGTAGTCTTTGTTATTTCTTGTGCTCATAAATATATGAGAATAAGTTATCGAGCCCATTATTTTTTCTTTCTCCTACTTGTTAATACATGATAATAGATTACCATGTATACTTTTATCATTTTTCAAACTCATAAAAGCCGTACACAAAAAGGAAATTTTTGGAATCTCGTTTAAGATCTTTTCAGACTCTCTAAACATGAAAAGATTGTCAAGTGAGCTTATTTCCTTTCACACTCATTAAAATGTTTGAAAGGGCATATTTCAAGTGGTATTTAACCCCTTTTTCAGCATCGTAAGACTAACTACGAAAAATGTATACTCTAGTCAATCATGACTAGAAGAGTTCTCCCTTGTATTGTTTTACACTTATTTGGGATTGGGGAACTAAATGTATGAAAAATAACATCCATGGATTCTTCTTAAGTTATTTTCAGGCTCTCTAAATGTGAAAAACCATCAATATTACCTTATTTGTGCTCGTAAAATTATGCATAGAAGGACCCATATGGGACAAAACCCCTCCTTCTTCAGGTTCATTAAATACATGATGAGGGACTCATCGAAGATGAGCTATACCGAGCATCTCTTATCCTCCTCAAGCTCATTAAGAAACAAAGAGGTGCTCACCAATAATGGTGGGGGGGAATTGAAGGAAGTGGATCAAGTTTTTTGGAAACCATTATGGTCATTGTTGTTTTCTCCCTTGAACATGGCACCTGTTTGCATCTCGCCTTACAGTTGCGAAATATTCTTGTCTCTGAGTCATATCAATTCCATGTGTTGTTATACTTTTTCGTTCCAGTGAAAGAGATCTCTCATTTTCGTCACATTATGTTCTTGGTACTCATCGGGTCAATGATTCCAAGTAAATTTTCATGCCTCGCAATAATTGAGGGAATATTTGTTGGATCATGTTGTCATTGATGCCAATGGTTTGATTATTTGGGAGATCATTGGATCATATGTCATTGATGTAAATGGTTTGATTGATTTATTTCATTGATTGATGATTGAGGAAGAATGTATATTTATTGTCCTTGATGAGAACGATATATGTCAAAGTGGAAACCAATTGATAAATATGGATCATTGATATGATGCATAGATGAAGATGGATCAATGAGTTGTCATTGATACATGATGATGCATAGTTTGTTTGATGAAAAGATGACTCATTATTGTCTTATCATG
>ML786553.1:514219-531349 GCA_009831015.1 Picea engelmannii | reverse complement strand
GCATGATGTATACTATCCATCCATGGGTGTTGTATCTTCATTTTCATTTTCCTTCATGTCCAAATAACTTCATCAATCTTCTGGTCCAAAACCCATGACTAGGGTTGACATCAATGACAACAACCAATCTTCCAACAATTATCCCATGAAAAGAATAGAAGACAATATATTAAAACTTCAAAAGGAAATTGAAGAAGGTTTATATAGATATAAAAGTGATCATTTTTATACACACTATAATTATCTTTCAGATAACACTAAGAAGTTTCTTAGGAGGAGTCAAAGGTACATATTGAAGTTAAAAGAAATGATCAAGGAACAAGAAGAGAGCAATAAAAAGGAAGAAGAAATCACAAGACTAAAGAATGGAAAATAAGACATGCATATAGATGATGATATTAGCAAAATTTTTTAAACCATTGTTCATCTCAAGACCCAAATTGAAGAAGCTAAAAGAATAGAGGAACTATTGAAGATTAAAATAAATGAAAAGGAAGAGTCATGTTGTAAGCTAGAAGCTGAAATTGTTGACCTTAGAAAGAAGGTAGAAAAGTCAAAAAATTCTTGAATAGCTCACGAATCTTGGATGAGATCTTGGAAAGTCAAAGGTCATCATGTGATAAATCAGGTCTTGGATACAAAGGAGAAGATACACATGTTGAAGCACGCACCTCAAATAAGCATGAGGTAAGTCCATCAAAGAAGGAAGACAATGTTGCAAAACAACCATCTACACAAGGCAAATAAATTTCAAAAGAACAAAGCAAGGAACACATCAAGAAGCTATTCTTGGGAAACCAAAGCAAAGGTATGAAAGCATTTTTCATGGGCATTGTTATTCATGTAATGGATATGGTCACAAATCTTTTGAGTGTAGATCTTATGAAAGGAGATATAATGGAAGATTTTATAACACCATGAGGTGTTGGATATGTGATCAAGTTGTTACACGTCAAAATTACTCAACTGGATAAGTGTCGCATGTTCCTCTCAATTGTTGTAAGTGTCACGTCTTCATTACAACTTTCATAAGTGTCGCAAGTTGTTCAAAAGTGTCGCAAACGTTGTTCAAGGATACTTCCATGCCGACGACACTAAGGAGGCACTTAAAACATCTCATACACTTGATTTGGAGAAGAGGAATTGATTAACTGAAGTCAAGGAACTCTTGACACCTGAGAAGAGCTCTTAATCAAAGGTTCTAAGGGTGAGCGCTCCCCTATATCAGTCTAGGGAGCACTGGCACTTCCCTACAAGGCTTCAGGGAGTGTTATAACGCTCTCTTGCCCTTCTGAAGGAGCACTATCCACTTTTGAAGCGTTAGCGCTTCCCTCAATATTCCTAGGGAGCGCTACAACGCTCTGATGCCCCTTTTGAGGGAGAGTTGCCTAATCTGAGGCAGTAGTTGGCCCGTTGAGGAGAATAAGGGGAGGATCTTTCAAGTTTACAAGGCAGTTGCATTCAAATTCTTGGTTCCATCAGGAGATCCCTGATCTAAGGAGGAGGTTCCTCAACTTTTTCTAAAGATAACTCAAGAGGTTAAGCTCCTCTTAACCTATATAAGCAAACTCTATGATGGTGAAAAGGGGGAAGAATTTCTAGCATGAAACCTATGATCTCATAGGAAACACACAGTCAGCCAAAGGAGAGTGATTAGTGAATATGTTGTTATCCAGGTTGTTGATATTTCGAGCAAGGGTTAGACGAAGGGGACTTGACGAAGCTGTCGCATTCTCATCTATGATTGTAAGTATTGTTGTCGTTATTCTCATTAATATGACACGCTTGGCCTGTTTCTTTCTAGTTTGTTCCTGATGTTACATGAACTTATCATTGATAGATAGATCTATTTTCAAGCTAATATCAATAGAGTAGGAAGTGGTCATATCTTGTTTGTCTACAAGACTCAGCGAGGAGAAAAGGATCGGAGCTCAACTCAGAGCGTGCAGCGACAAACATCGATAAAGAGGTACTTATGTTCTCCTTCCTTCTCATGTGTTAGTTTGTATAGATTTGAAAGGAAGTTAGTGTCCACGTTAAGCATTTTCTTTCTTAGAGTTAGGGTCAAGCTCTTTGAGGTAATCTACCTGTCCGCACGGAGATTTTCCTACAATAGAAACTGGCGACTCCACTGGGGAGATAGCCTCAAGTCGAAATTTCTTGTTTTGATTTCTCCTCATTGACATTGTTATACCCCTTGATTGTTTCAGACCTGGTTCACTCCTCTTTTGATTGGTTTCATAAGCTGATTGGCTCCCTACCCCATCACACCCAGCCTAATTGTCAAAATTAAACTGCAATTTTTGAATTTTTGACATTTTTTGGGAGTTTTTGAACCTGGCACCCCTGTCCCTGTGTTAACAAAGTGCCAACGCTCCCTAATAGCCTTACACATAGCACTATAACACTCCTTTCCTTTGGCAACAGAGCGCCAACCCTTTTTTGGCCAATAAACCCTCTAGAATTGCTTTTTCTGGGTTTTTCCTCTGTGTCTCTCTTGCTGGGTAACCTTGTAAGTCAATCCTTCTTCTTTCCATCTTTGACATCTATCTTTTTCTTCAAGAACAAACATCTTGTTGTTTGGATTTTGTACCCTTCTTCACTATTGTTGTTGCATTTTTCTGCCATTTGGAGTTTGGAACCCATGCATTGTCTTTCTCTCCTCGTCGACTGAATGAAAAACGTCGGTGAAAGTCATCAAAAGTCTACATATATTTTCATTTGGTTTTAGTCAAGATCATTGTTCTTTGACTTTTTCTTTTGGGTGTGAAGTTTTATTTCTCTTTGATTGTTTCTTTTCTTTCGCTTATTTTTTTTATTACAACGAGAGGGTGTATCATTTGTATGATTCTTGCTTGTGTTGGTCTGATTTTTCATTCATCCAAAAGATAATTAGCAAGACGAGTATCGTGTTGAATCAATCGTTATTCATATGCAAACAATAATAAGCATCTTCATGATTGATTGTGCATGTTAGAAGGCATCCCAAAAGTTTTAGCATCACATCAGGATTTGATTGAAGAAAATTTGTTTGAGGACTCTCCTCATTAGTGCTTGTTAGTGAAAATAACTTTCTCTCTCTCCCTTAGATAGATGTTCATCGAAAAGAAGTGACTACTTATCATATTTGATGCACTGTTGGGACTGAGTCATAATTCCATTCGTTTCACTTCCATGCACCCCTTTTTGAGTAAAGAACAACTCTAAAATGAACGCTAATTAAAAATTATCTAGAAAATTTTCTTTTCTAGGATCCTCCACCAATAGTAGATTAGGCTTAGTACTTTGGATTAGGCTGTGAGAATAAATCTCCAAAGTTTCGAAAAAAAACATTAGCATCTTGAGTTAGGGAGAGTCAAATCCAATCATTGTATAAGTCTGCCTGGGATCCCCCTCTAACACAGGGGTTACGCACGAGGTCGCATTCGGGTAAGCTACGGGGACTAACCCTCCATGGTTTAACTGATTGTGGTGGTCAGATCGTATTATGGGGGTCACTTCAAGGTAAATCCACAATGACTACGTGGAATCCTTTTAGTTGATTTCAGGCTTGATACCCTTCCCGTACGTTCAGATCGAACTGTCGACTGTTCCCGCCCAGGGGATGACTGCAAATTGGTAACCTTAGTGGCCATAATCTTTAGGGTCTTACACAAGGTGACAGTGACGGGAAGTCTCACTGTACTTGGACCAGACATTGGTCAAACTCACTCGGGCTCCTTGGAGGGTAAATCCACAATTACTGCGTGGAATCTTGCACCAAGGAGTAAGTCCGTTAAGCAAGTCACCATTGTAACTGTTCCACCCTATCCCCGCCCCTTCTGGAATTGATCACGTGACATTGGATTTCATCACCAACTAGTAGGGTCATCAAAAGAATGTCATTTTTGCTTGGTTGTGATTCTTAGATTTCTATTAGCGTATGCTGTTTCTTTTCAGTAGTTGGCCATAGATTTTTTCCGCCGACTCTTTTTCGCCAACATCGAACCTCCACGCCGTTCGTAGAGGCTACAGGGACTTCCTCCAAAAAATATGGAAGGAAACACCCCTTTACCCCCTCATTCTATGAAGGAATCTCCTCAACAGAGCGAGGTTCAAAATACTACAACTTCCCAGGAAGAAGTTCCCACTCCTTTGGAGAATTTTCGAATTGTTTCAGAGTCTCTGGAAGCTTTCCGCATTCCGGAGGGATATGAACGACCTGTCCTCCAACTGAATTCCGCTGGTGAATTTGTCGTTGTTAATCCTTCTGACATTCTGGCTGGGTCTCATCAAAACCCTTTAGCCGATGACCCCCTTTTGGATCGTAGACATTGTTCGCATTCCACCACACTGGGTGCGAGATCTTTATGGAATAGGGGAAGGTGTCGACGCACCTTTTTCCTACACCGTACCCCTAAACCATTTTACAGGTACCAACACTTTTATGGCCACACCACCCATTGGTCCGAATATACCGTCCATTGGCCCAAGGTCTACTCTCCCCCTCTAGATATCCCATTCTACAATGGTCCCTCACATTTCAACTATTCCCACCGGTAATGCAGTGATCAACCAAGCTGCGATTGGCACACCTATAACACCAAGACCTACACTCCCTTTTGGGTTCAAATGACTGAATACTTCCACTGCCACTACTACCCAAACCACTACTACCCAAGTTATGATGGGAAGTTCCATACCTATCCAACAACCCAGAGGGACCGGTCTTGGTGTTCCTAATCCGCTCGACGGCACTGATCAGTCACTTACATCTGGTTCTCAAATTCTGGGAACTCTCCCTCAAGCTGGGGGACATACTCCCACCGGAGGACAAATTCCATTCGGGGGCACCCTCATGCTGGGGGGCAGCCTCAATCCAGAGTCTACCATCAACCGCATGGACAAAATGTGTCTGCCGCACCTAATCCGTGGAACGTCCTTTTTCAAGGAAACCCACAGTTCTCGGCAGGACAAAATTCTCAGACTCCACAACAACCCCCTTATGGACAAATGCCACACCCAACCTATAACCTGCAAAACCCATCCAGTTATCCTCTGCTCACACATGCTTCTCAAAACACCTCAAATCTTGTGTACTCTGGTCAAAACCAACCTCATATAAGAGGGCCCACTAGTTATAATTACCCACATAACCCAGTAATGGGCCCTACTGGTGTACCGCTGCCACACCAACATTACCCACAGATTAACCGACAAATACCTTTTCTAGCTACCCTGGATCTTCCAGACTTGTCTCGGTTAACGAATGACCCTATTTATCATTCTCTAGTTTGGCCAGCTATTCCAGCTAAACTTCCTTTTGATATCCCAAAATTTGAAGGAAAGTCCAGAGAAGACCCAAAAAACCACGTGATGACTTTCCATTTGTGGTGTTCATCCAACTCCCTCATGGACAATTCTATTCGTTTGCGTCTTTTCCAACGAACACTTACAGGTTCCACAGTGAAATGGTATATTGAACTACCACGTGCATCTTTTCACGATTTCAACTCCCTCGCCATGTCCTTCCTCACACACTTCCAACTGCCCATTGGATACGAGACGGGTACTGAACTATTAACCTCCATTTGTCAGAGAACTTCCATACATATCTCCGATCATATTCATGAATGGAGATGACGATGAAGGCTAATCAAAGCGGTCATTCCCGACCAATTGTTAGTGGAATGGTTCACTAAATCATTGTTACCCCAAATCGCTCGTGATGTTGCCATGGGTGGTGTAGTCACTGAGGAAGAAGCCATTGCCCGAGCTCAGTACTTATACTTAGTCTATTCACAATCCGGTACTCTGTACGAGTTGATCCCGAACGCTACCCATCCTACTAATGATCCATCCAAACCATCGTCTGCTTCCCATGTGGATGGAGTTATTGGCTCCGTCAAAACCCAATCTACTACCCAGTCTACTGGAATGATTCAGCGGCCTGCTTCGACGGCTTCTCCCAGCTCGACTGCATCCTCTTCTACCCCCCCTCAAACTCAGGTCTCTGAGGTGAATACGGTCCAATCAACCCCTTCACAACAACCTGGGGGAAAGAAGAAAGAGAGAAATAAACCAAAGAAGAACAATAACAACGAACAACCCAAAACTCAACCACAAACCCCTGCTGCCGGAAAACAACCACAATGAAAACTGAAATTCCCATGTCTCATTTGTGGAGATGATCACTACACTCAAGACTACCCACATCGCGATGAAGTGGCCAAAATTTTCAAGGGAAATTCACAACCTACTGTGCTTACTCAGCCTTTTCCATAGCAGCAATCTTTGGTTGCTCAAACCCCCATGCCAGGGGGCAGTTCCAACCAACCCCATGATGAGGCATCGACAAGTGCCCACATTTACATGTTTAACGGGGTTAATCTAACCACTCACTCTGTGACATACGACACGCCAGTTAAACTTGATAAGCTGAAGATCGCTAACGGTTCTTCATCGGACCCATTACCATCCTCTGTTAATCCTCCATCTATTAGCCCTCCATCCGAGCCACTCCAGATCGAGAAACCTTCTTTTGACTCCATCTTACACCCTCCTAAGAGCACCATCTGGAAATCTACTTTCAATCCTAATTCACGGGCTGCCCAAAATTACAATATTGTAGAAGATTTGGCCCAAGCACCATGTGCTATGTCCACCTTGGAAGTTCTACAACACTATCCTAGCCAACGTAGAATGCTCTTAGCCGCTATTGGCACTTTTGATCCTGAGTCATCAAAAAACCTCACGTTTAATCTGGACAACCATCAACCGTGACTCTCCCACCAGCTAGATTTCCAAATCGATGTTGTTGTTCACAATCAATGAATCCACCAAACTATCCTGGATGAGGGAGCCTCTACCTATGTCATGTCTCTAGCCTGTTGGAAAGGCTTGAAATCACCTGCCCTTAAAAAATCCCCTACGATGTTACGCGCTTTCAATGGACGAGGTTTTCATCCTCACGGATTATTACAATCCCTAGTCGTTCAGTTGGGCGGCAAAACTGTTACCGTTGACGTTGAGGTGGTCGATGCTCCCCTCGATTAAAACCTATTACTTGGAAGAAGTTGGTTCTACGCTATGACTGTCTTCACCTCGTCGATGTTCCGATGTGTACAATTCCACCATCAAGGAAAAATTGTCACCATCGATTAGCTTGATTTCTGTACACCCAACGCTCACATCCCTGCCACCAACAACATTCCTTTTTTGGGAGACCACCTAGTTACGTATGAAAGCGTTGGTGTTGGCTTATTGAAATATTCTAGCCTTATGGGTACTTTCCCTACACCACTTTCACCTACTGCACATCATATTTTCGTCGTCAATATGGTCTCGACTACGCCTTATCAATCCCTGGAATCATCTGATCCTTGGATTGTACCTAGTCCTTTGGAATTCGATGTGCTCAGTGACACTATGCCACTTAGCCCAACTGAGGCCACATACATAGCTATTCAATCTGCCTTTCCCTCTTCCAACAATTCACATTCATTGGCACCCGATGCCTACTCGATGCCCTCATGGTTGGATTCCCTATCATCTGTTGTCGATTATATTTCCCACATTTTTCCTTCTGACGAATCGATTATGGAAATGCTTAGCATCAACGATCTGCCTTGGGATGATAACCATCATCGATCCTCTTTTCTTCCACCGTTGTAAGAAATTCACTGAGACATACACTCTGTCTCCCCTCCCGATGTTACCGATGCTCTGCAATCTCCCATCCTCACACAAGATACTCTCTCTGAGGGGAACATGGGTAACATCTCCACTACGATCATGATTGATATTTCAATCAAAGAAGGTGTCGTCGAAAACATTAACCTTGGTGCTAATTGCACACCTGACGAAGTGGTTTCTTACACCACTTTGTTTAAAGAATTCCACGATGTCTTCACATGGAGCTACGAGGAAATTCCCAAGATCGACCCTTCAATTGTCATGCATGAAATCAAAACTTACCCTGATGCGAAACCCGTTCGACAAAAGCTTCTCCCGATTCATCCCAAGAAAATTGCAGCTATAAAGGCAGAAGTTGAAAAACTTCTCAAATTTGGCTTTATCTACCCCGTCCCTTTAACCGAATGGGTCTCCAACCTTGTTCTGGTTGCCAAAAAACAAGGGACCATCCGTGTTTTTGTCGATTATCAAGATCTCAACAAGGCTTGTCCTAAGGACAACTACTCTATGCCCTTCATCGATCAAATCATCGATAATTGTGTAGGGAGCGTAATCTTCTCTTTCATGGATGGCTTTTCTGGGTATAACCAGATTGAAATCTTACCTACTGATCAACATAAGACAACCTTTATCTGCCCATGGGGAACTTTTGCTTATCGAAAGTTACCATTTGGCCTAAAAAATGCTGGTGCCACTTTCCAGTGGACCATGTACGCTTTCCACGATATCAAGCATATCGCGGAGCCTTACCTCGACGATTTTCCCACCCATTCATCTGATCGATCCGATCACATCGATCACTTGCAGACAATTTTTCTTCGATGTCGGTTCTACCGTATTCGTCTGAATCCACACAAATGCATTTTTGCTGTCAAATCCGGTCGACTCCTCGGTTTCATTGTCTCCAAAGACAAGATCAGGGTGGATCCCTTAAAGATTAAGGCCATCCTAGCCTTACCCCCACCTACCAATTTAACCCAACTCCAATGTTTGCAAGGCAAAGCAAACTTCCTTTGTCGTTTCATCTGCAACTACACCGAAATAACTAAAGGATTTATGTGGTTACTGCAGAAAAAAACCCCTTTTATCTGGGATGACACTGCCCAATGGTCATTCAATGCTCTCAAGCACGCCTTGACCCACACTCCCCTGTTACACCCTCCAGAGTATACAAGGGAATATATCCTTTACTTGGCCACCTCTGCTTCCACTATTGCGATGGTGTTAGTCCAGGAGGACCCCAACGACGAAGAACATGTGATTTACTACCTGAGAAAAAGTCTATTTGGACCCAAGCTCTGATATTCACATGTCGAGAAACTGGCTCTGGAAGCCGTCATCGTTGTCCAGAGATTCCACCACTACATCTTATTACGCACCACCATGGTAATCGCAGACTCCAACCCCATGTACCATGTCTTCACACGTCAAGTACTTGGGGGCAAATATTCAAAGTGGATCGTTATTCTTCAAGAATTTGATCTTGAGTTTACAAAGGCCAAAGCCAAAAAATCCCCGGTGTTTGCAGAGTTTATCTGTGCTCTCCCCCGTGCCGATGAAAACGTTGAACCTAGAGATTCTCTCCTCGATGAATCTCTCTTCCTCATCAGCACCTCCGATCCTTGGTACAGAGACATTCTCCTCTACCTTCAAACCCAACATTTTCAGCCCAACATTTCTCGCGAAGAGTGTCGACGTATTCGTCACCACTCTCGTCACTATCTCATCATTGGTGACACCTTGTATCACCGCGGTATTGACACCATCCTTCGATGATGTCTAATTCACGAGGAACCTGAACACATTTTGAACAATTTTCACCTTGGTGCCTATGGTGGTCACCTCTCTGGGATGGCCACAGCCCAAAAAATCCTATGTGCCGGCTACTTTTGGCCCTCGATTTTCAAAGATTGCATCGAGGCTGTCAAAAAATGCCCACCCTACCAACTCTTTAACAAGAAGGCATGCACCCACCCTACTACGCTGCACCCCATTATCACCATCGACCCCTTTGCCAAGTGGGGCATCGATTTCATGTAGTGTAATCCTACCTCAGCCGGGGGGCATGGTTACATCATCGTCGTCGTCGACTACTTCACCAAATGGGCTGAGGCTATGCCTACCTTCCTGAACGATGGTCGCACTGCAGCTCTGTTCCTTTTCAACCATATCATAACTCGTTTTGGTGTACCACGTGCCATTGTCACTGATCATGGTGCACACTTCAAAAACCATATGATGAGCGAGTTACATGTCAAATTGGGTTTTCGCCATGAAAACTCATCCCCTTACTACCCACAGGCCAACGGACAAGTTGAGGCCATCAACAAAGTCCTAAAAACCATGATCTAATGCATGGTAGGGGAAAACAAAACATCGTGGCATTTACAACTTTTCTACGCTCTCTGGGCTTATCGCACCTCTGTGAAAACTTCAACTGGATTCACCCCTTCCCAGTTGGTATATGACATTGAAGTCGTCCTACCAATCGAGTGTGAGATTCCATCACTCAAACTGAAAGTAGAACTCATGTCCCATACTTCTGTTGAAGAAGAATGATTCTTGTATCTATCCAAATTGGACGAAACACATCGCGATGTTGCTCTTGCCAATGAGGCACATCAGAAATGAATTAAGAGTCAATATGACAAATCCATCCACCCTCAGACTTTTGCAGAAGGAGACTTAGTCCTCGTTTACGACCAAACTCATGACAAATTGGGGACAGGAAAGTTAGAACCTCTGTGGCACGGTCCTTACATCGTGAAGCGTGTTCTACATAGAGGTTCCTACGAATTAGTTGATCATGATGGAATTTCCTTAGGAGAGCCCCGAAACAGGATTTACCTTAAAAAGTACTGTGCCTAGATCACCTAGCATCTATACTTTGTACATTATTGTATTTTAGCTTGGTGTGTCTATTTCTTTCGCGTGCTTGAGTCTTTACCGTCGCCACTCATGACTGTGCTTGTGTTTTCATACGTAGATGACTTCTTCATTTCCTATATTTTTTGGGTTCGCAGATGGCGCTAGCCGACATACCTGGAACATTGCTTCAACAACATGGGTTATTTACCAGTTTGACGAGGTGGTGAGTTCAGGAGGGATCTGCTTAGGACCAGCAACCAACAACATGGCAGAATATCATGCTGTCATCGGACTGTTGACCCAAGCCTCCTCCCTAGGTATCTCTCATATCATTGTGTACTTAGACTCCCAACTCGTGGTTTATCAACTCAACTGTATCTACACTATTCGTAGTCCTATCCTACTACGTCTACACTTACAAGTTCACCATATTGAACGAATGTTCGATTACATTGAATATAGACACATTCCAAGAGAACTTAATAGTGTTTCGGATTCGTTAGCTAATTATATCATGGATCGGTATCTTCCCACATATAAGAGTTAAGGAAAACAAAATTGTACATTACATGTAAATTAAAACACATCACAGACATCATCATGTACAAATCATTGGCATTGTAAAAAATCGAAATTGTATATATATATATATATGTGTGTGTGTGTGTGTGTGTGTGTGTGTGTGTGTGTGTGTGACGTGACTAAAATGTTTGGATTACATCAAAAAGTATGTAGAAGAGAAAAATATTGGGTCTTTTCACCCATACAACGTCGCCTGACAAGGCATACAAAAATATGATCACCGGAGAGACTCTAATCTCCCTGCACTACATTGTGCTACGAGTAACACATCATCGCCCGCACTACGCTCCTCAGCAGAGAATTGATATTCTCCGGTACTCCCACAGTGTGCCTCTGCAGATGTAAAGGCACTTCCCCCCTCCACGGAGAGGGGATGCCCATCGTAAGGCCTTGGAGGTTTCTCTCAACCTCCTAGAGACCTATCAATGGTACTGCCAGATTTGCTACAACTGGGACACCCCCGCGATGTCCTGGTATCAGTATATCAGTCGAGCACACTGCTCCCTTGTATGCATGTTGAAAACAACACATCTGTTAAAAACTCTTCTATGTACCCAAAAAATATATATATACATTAAAAACTCAAAAAACAAAAAAATTAGACAAGGTATGGCTCAGTCTCTTACCTGATACATCTCAGTCTTCCCCTGCGGGAAAATTCAAATCCATGCTCCCGCGGAAATCTACCTCAGCATAAGGGAATTCCTCTATCCAGAGATACTGCCATCTCAGCCATGCAAAGAAATCACCAGTGAAATGGAACTCTAACTCCGATACTAGCCTTGGAGATAGACTAGTCCACCTCTCCATCCTCAGTTCATCCACTGGTCACACCGTCGGCGCTATCTGAGGCTACATCTAGGGGATGCACTCTAGAAAAAATGAGACCAAAAATGAGCCATAACCAAACTGCTTATGTCTAGTCCTGCATCGTGAAATCTGTTCCTTCACATTTTGAAGGAACCCTACACTCCAGTTGAACAATGTTGGTTCCAAACACTGAACACCATAAGCCACCCGCGATCTTGACGCCAGATGTGCGCTATTACTTCTTGTCACGCTCGTGATAACAAACAGTCTAGACCAGAGGGGCAGTTCTCGAATATCCTTGATAGGGATTCTACCCCCTACCAACCTTTCTCCTGGGATACAGTGGCGTGCCAGATACATGTCCACTTGTTCAGGTAGCACCCCCTTCCCGGAGAAAGATATGGGAACCCCTCTTTTCAAGAGGCCAGTCAAAAAATACATGTCTTCTAACTCAATGGTTAAAAGCTGTCTGCCAATCCGGAATCCTTGCTCTGCGACATCCCATAGGCCGATCATATGCTCAAGCAATAAAATCTCTTTCTTCATCTTTTGCAACTTGAAGAATTTGAGAAAGCCACAATCTCACAACGCAGCCCATGTGCGGGGACTCCGCAAGGTAGCTAAGTCATCCATCTCATGTTCTCTTTCTTTCCACTCGATCATGGTCACCAAAGTTACCTACAAAACAAAAAATAAAGGAATTTGCTATTTCCACGTTTTGGCAATTTTGAAAATTTTCAAAAGCAATTTAAAACAGGAAATAAGATGCCCACATCATTTAAAAGTGAACACACACTCTTGTATAACTACCACGCCCTCTCTCAACCATTTAACATTCATCAAACGACAATAAAGACGTTTAAAAAATCAAAACGACTTTGTGGTTGCGTGGGCGTATGGGGAGATTTTTCATGGGTTATTTACCAAAAAATGACCTATATAATCGACTATTGGGGCATTGGCATCTTAGCCATCCTTTTCTCGAATGTTTTTTGCAAAAAAAAATCCCATTTTTCCATTGATTTTTAAAGAGGCCGATTTGGTTCTATTTGGGGCAACTTGGGGCTTCATATTTTAAAATAAATAATGCTATGAAAATGGATACTAAGCCATGTAATTGAAATAAGGTGATATGGAGATATACCTGGTCTGAACAACAAGAGAAATGGTCAACCGTAGCTCCAGCAGCGAGCAAAACAAGATCCACTTCAAATGAGAATCTCCACTACTCCAAAATCCTTGTGCAAAATGAAATGGTAAATGAAATTTTCAATGTATTGTTATTTATAAATTTTCATTTTTCATAAGGTATGGTCATTTATGGGTTTATCTAACAATATGTTGGCTTCACTAAACCCTGGTTTGTAGTTTTGGCATCGCAAATTTCCTGGCGGTCCTGATGGTTTATTCACCTTGTTGCACTTATGAGCATAGTCTTAGTTCATTCTCGAGCTCGATAATATGAGAACGTAACCCGGTAAACTTTTATCTCTTTTTCGGACCCATACGATACACGAACAAACGAAAAAGGAACCCCCCTGGAGTCTACTTTAAACCCTTTTCAGACTCTCTAATTATGAAAAGATTGTTGAGTGACCTTGCTTCCTTTCACACTCGTTAAAAGGTCAGAAAGGGCGTCTTTCGAGCGATAGTTTACCCCTTTTTTGGTCTCATTAAACTACTGTACAAAAAAGGAACTGAGAGAGTTCTCTTTTAAGTGTTTTTCCAAACTCTATAATCCTGAAAAACCTTCCAGTTTTCTGTCTTTGGACTTGTTAAAGCACACATCGACAGGCCCACATGGGACCGAACCCTTAATTCTTCTGGTTCATTAAACAAAGGAAGAGGAACTTACCGAAGGTGAGTTATATCGAGCATGTGTTATCCTCCTCGAGCTCATTAAATCAAAAAGAGGTACTCATCTATCTGGATGGGGGGAAAAAATGAAAGGAGCAAGCAGCGCAATCTCTTGAGAACATCATCCAGCACTTCTTAGAGTCGCCCTTGAACACGACACTTTGTCATTTGCACGTATCATAATCTGCTGAACCTCTGCACTGAGCCAATCCTTTGAGTTCCTTTTGATCCTTTGGGTCACTCGACACAAGTCACAGTACCCACTGCATAGTTTTGGTCCATGCCACGTTTTTACTGTTGTGCCTCAATGTTCAAGGGAACTATCCGCCTCGAGAGTCAGCCATCCAAAATATCTTGCCTCAAAACCTATGTCAATCCATGTCCATTTGATCTGCCAATTACATCTCCATGTTTGTTTCATGTCGTTGATGGGGGATACATCAAGGCCCTCCCTCGATGAGTCTATTCCTGTCGACTTCAACACATTATCCGGGAATGAGACTTAGAAACTAGTTAGTACTTTGCGACCTGCATGCCTCAATGGTAGGCGTCCTCACGTTTGACAGTAGGTCTACATCATTGACCTCTAATTGAATGATTCCATGAATGTTCGACCTCAGCTCATATATTCGCATTCAGTGGAATGTACTAGGCTACCTTGGGAATCATTGACATTAATGGTGATTTCCCTCGCACTTGTTAACGGTTCACACCATTGACTGGTAATCAAGTGGTTTCTGACATGTTCGACATCAAGACATCTATTCACATGGTTAGAATCGTACCACATTGGGATCAGTAAGAATACCCTGGGTTGAGTAACCAATTTGATATATGCTTTGCCCAGGTCGCGAAGGAGTTTCTATTGGACAAAGAACACATACACTGTCACATAGATCCACTTTGTATTGGTCGTGGCTATGTCTTGTCATCTCGTAGATCCACTATGTATTCTTCGTGGCTATGATCAGTCTAAGTCATCAAATTATAGATCCACATTGTATCTTCGGTGGCTATACCTTTTTATCAATACAATTATGGATCTGCAGTGTCTTTTATGGTGGCCATATCTCACAAGTCTTGATCACCCAAGCGTAGGTATGCCTGCCTTGGGTTTTGAAATATGTCATGATATTTGTTGGATGTTTGTGTGCAGCTTCCGTCAGGTTCTCCGAGTCTATACCCCTTGCTTGAACGTCTACAAAGAATTTCAGTCATCAGTTCGCATCTTCTAACTTCATACTTTGGGGGGAATTCTGTTACACGTCAAAATTACTCAACTGGATAAGTGTCGCATGTTCCTCTCAATTGTCGTAAGTGTCACATATTCCTTACAACTTTTGCAAGTGTCGCAAGTTGTTCACAAGTGTTGCAAACATTGTTCAAGCATACTGCCATGCCGACAACACTAAGGAGGCACTTAAAACATCTCATACACTTGATTTGGAGAAGAGGAATTGATTAAATGAAGTCAAGGAACTCTTGACACCTGAGAAGAGCTCTTAATCAAAGGTTCTGAGGGTGAGTGCTCCCCTATATCAGTCTAGGGAGTGTTGTCACTTCCCTACAAGGCTTCAGGGAGCATTATAACACTCTCCTGCCCTTCTAAAGGAGCGTTATCCACTTTTGAAGTGCTAGCGCTTCCCTCAAGCTTCCTAGGGAGCGCTACAGTGCTCTGATGCCCCTTTTGAGGGAGAGATGCCTAATCTGAGGCAGTAGTTGGCCTGTTGAGGAGAATAAGAGGAGGATATTTCAATTTTAGAAGGCAGTTGCATTCGAATTATTGGTTCCATCAGGAGATCCTTGATCTAAGGAGGAGGTTCCTCAACTTGTTCTAAATATAACTGAAGAGGTTAAGATCCTCTTAACCTATATAAGAAATCTCTATGATGGTGAAAAGGGGGAAGAATTGCTAGCATGAAACTTATGATCTCATAGGAAACAAATAGTTAGGCAAAGGAGAGTGATCAGTGAAGCTGCTGTTATCCAGGTTGTGGATCTTTCGAGCAAGGGTTAGATGAAGGGGACTTGATGAAGCTATCGCATTCACATCTATGATTGTAAGTACTGCTGTCGTTATTCTCATTAATATGACACGCTTGGCCTGTTTCTTTCTAGTTTGTGTCTGATGTTACATGAACTTATCATTGATAGATAGATCTGTTTTCAAGCTAATATCAATAGAGTAGGAAGTGGTCGTATCTTGTTTGTCTACAGGACTCAGCGAGGAGAAAAGGATCGGAGCTCAACTCAGAGCGTGCAGGGACAAACATCGATAAAGAGGTACTTTTGTTCTCCTTCCTTCTCATGTGTTAGTTTGTATAGATTTGAAAGGAAGACAGTGTCCACGTTAAGCATTTTCTGTCTTAGAGTTAGGGTCAAGCTCTTTGAGGTAATTTACCTGTCCGCAGGGAGATTTTCCTACAACACAAGTAGGACACGTTGTTGTTCACTATAACACCATGAGATGCTACAACTGTAGTGGATTTGGCCACAAATCCCAGGAGTGATGGAACACAAGAAGAAGTTCCATGATGAGGACTTCACATAGCATGGCTAGAATAAGGAATGAAGTAAGAAAGGGAGACATATTTGAAAATATGGATGCTCAAAGCTCAAGTTCTAAGGAGAAGGGTCATCTACAGAAGTGGGTGAAGAAGACAAAGTAGCCAAAACAGAATGAAAGACTGAAGGGAAGCTTAAGTAAGACATCTACTGAGGCATACACGGGTGATAGTGGTGACAGTCGTGTACATACACCGGTTGAACTTGCATAGGTCGCGTACACACACGCTCTGTTGTGTAGCAAGCCACGTATATGTGGTAAAGCCTTGGGAAAAAGGCAATGCACATGGGTTGCAGCTTGATGTGATGGCATAACTCTGTGTTGCAAGGTCTGACATTGTTTATTGTAGGTTTTGACACTGTTTTCTACAGGTTTTTTTGGTTCTAAGTTAGATCATGTGAGGTTATGATATAAAATAAATCTTGGGTGCATGGAACTAACCCATGAGTATGGATTAATGTTGATCAAATTCTCATATATTGGATTATGTAAAATAATCTGTTGGGGTACATGGCTGGTACATAATTGAAGTTTCTTTGATATTTCTTATGATGTATTATTGGAAGCATATGGTATTGTTGGATATCATGGTGCATGCATTTTTCATGTGGATGGGATACACATTGAGATATGTAGTTGGTGAGTTGAGTTGATAGTCATGTTGTACATCATTGGGAGTCATAGCTTGTTGATGCATGATTGACATACTTGCTTGGTGCAAGTGATGATGCATGATGGTACACTCATAGATGGTATTTGTTTATCATATTGAT
>ML786553.1:493698-505492 GCA_009831015.1 Picea engelmannii | reverse complement strand
TCCAATATTCCTCCTTAATCCAACTCCGAGAGATGCCTTTTGTCCAATATGGGTCCATATGCTCGGGCTTCAAAAATTTCTGACAAAGGCTCCTATCAATGATGATGCATTTGAAATACTTATCTCCGGTAGAAGGTAACTCTGTCAATTCTTCTATGGTGTCTTTAGTGATCATTAACATTAGTTCCCCCAAATGGACACTCTCTCCATCATAACTTTGGGCAAAGGCATGTGACACTCCTTCATGATGTCCTTTGATTTTTTCTAGAAAAGGAACCCAGCCAGCCCTTTCAAATTTATCTATGCATGCTTGATACTCCTTTTGTCTCTCTATAAATATGGAACATTGGTTCATGCTTGTCAACCCCCATGCTTGTTTGAAAACGGGTCTCAAAATAAGTGTAGGGAACATAATTCGAGCGAGGATTTGGTACTGGAAAAAAAATTACAAGAACAGGGTGACGGAGATAGAGTAATGGGATGAATTGATAGTAGGAGTGAATATAGTGGAGGTGTATAGTATGAAGTGGGTAAATAACGCTCATATAGATGGAAAATCCATACAGAAGAGAGTTTATAATGAAAACGAGAAGATAATGGTCAAATATTTATAATGATGGTGTGGTAAGGAAAAATTCAAAAATTATGTCAAGGGATCGCACCTATGGATAACATGAAGATCATATTCATAAGTAATGTCACATTCCATTCACACCGGTTTTCATAATGATTAAAGGGAATGTGGGTGATGTGACCGAAATTCACCATTAGGTAGCAATCTACATCATAGGTTTGAATCACTAAGTAACAATGTAAGGTTATAGAAGGTGGAATAATCATAAATTCAACATCACATGAATGGAATTTTTTGAAAAGAGATTTTCATATTAGATGATCATTGCTCAAGGGATGGTTTCCATTTTCCCAGTCATATCAATGATCACTCCATCATAAATGATTTTAAAAACAAGGGAAAACATGAAGGCTTCAAAATATAATGATAGGGAGGTTTAATAGCTTAAGGTAACAAAGGGATATGAGAATAACCATATGTTTAGAACAAAATTAATATGATTCTTAATAAAAGGAATAAACAATGAGCTCATACCTCCATTACCTGAAGCATACTTTGTCAAACAAGGGCAATATCAAGTATAGAACAATGTCACTAGAATTCCACCATCGGTACTGGATCATAGGATTAGTACCAAACCAACATAAAGAATTGATTTACTACTAGACCAACACAACAAATTGTTTTAGTACCAGACCAACATAGAGATTCTGTTCCAGTACCGGATGAATAGAATAATTTTTTCTTCAGTACCGGATAAACAAACAGACTTTTCCCAGTACCAGATGAATTTTAAATAAGGTACCTAGAATCTTGTAGGATTTTCTTTGTAGATAAGCATGTTCTGAGGGTCAAGCTAGAGTAGGTGTTGGAACTTATTTATGTTGTATGTGAATTTGTTCTGCTGAAGGATCATGCTGGAAAAACTAGAAACACATTGGTACATGAATGTTGAAATTGCAGCGAAAGTTTCATAAAATATGGCAAAATAATCCAATGATTGGGCTCCAAGCTCTGTAACAAGAAGGAAACTATAGCTACACAACCTCTTGTAGAGATGCATAAACCTCCTCTTTTTGGAACCAGACTAACCACTAATTTTGTTAACACTTCCATTTTGTTGGAAATAAAAATGTAACTACTATTGTCATATGGATTTTTCTCGAGCCCAGGTCAGTTAATGTTCGCCGATGATTTCAATTTTTAGGAGTCTGAAAAACTTAAAGAAAACTCCATCTATTGTCTTGTGGATTTTTCTCGAGCCCATATCAGTTAATTCTCGTCGTTGTTTTCAATTTTAAAGAATCTGGAAAACTTAAAGAAAACTCCATTAGGCTCTTTTTCAATGAGTAATCTACCAGGGTTGGATAAATGAATAAACTTACACCTAGATGATGTCCTCCTTATTGCTTATCTACATGAGAACACAATTAGCTTTTTCTCTTGTTAGTAACACCAAAATCACTATCTAACAACACACCTATATACATATATGTACAAAGTTAAATTAAATTACACAACAAAACTTACAGTGGTGGATCGGCAGGAGGAGAACTCCTCTTTCTTACCAATTGCATTTCAGAATTTTGAAGAACCTATTTGATAAAATCCTATTTAGAAAGAGGCTTATGATAAACTTTCAATCGATGCCCATTTACGACAAAGGAGGTCTTCTCTTCATCAATGGTTTTTATATTCACTGAACCATTTTTGTAAATTGTTTCTACTTCATAGGGTCCCAACCATCGAGTGGACAATTTACCCTTGAAATTCTTGAACCTACTGTCATACAATAGGGCGAAATCACCTAGCAGGAAATATTTCTTCTTGATGTACTTATCATGTCATTTAGTTATTTGTTATTGAATGAGTGTAGTCCTTTGAAGAGAATCTTATATGATTTCATCAAGCTCATTCAAATGCAATATCCTTTGTTTTTGAGCTTCATGTAAATCCATCCCCAATTGCATAGTAGTCCTGAAGGTTCTTACTTGAAATTCTATGGGAAGCAACACCTTCTTCCCATACACCAATTCATAATGTGTATGTCTTTTTGTGTTTCTACAAGTTTTTATGTAGGCACATTAGGCCTCAAGCAACCGATCAACCCAGTCTTTATGGTGTAACTAAACTGTCTTGGTGAGAATAGCCTCTATCACCTTGTTAGTTGACTCCACTTGTCCATTTGCTTGGGGCTGATAAGGTGAATATTTTCTATGTTTAATATGATATTGTTTAGTAATGGATTTGACCAAATTGGAGGTAATTTGGGTTCCTTGGTTTATCACTATTTCTTGAGGCACACCAAAACGAGTAAAGATATCTTCAAATAGAAAATCAACAATAGATTGTTCATGTGCAGAATACAAAGCTTTATCCTCTACCCATTAAGTCACATAATCTGTATAGACCAGTATGTACCTTCTTCTTTGAGACAAGGGGTTGATAGGTCCTACAAATTCCAAAGCCCATTTCTCAAAAGGTTCAATTACTACCTGATCTTGGAGAGACATCTCATCACTTACAGTTGGTTTCCCCATCCTCTCACAATTTTCACAGCTTGCCACATACTTCTTTGCATCCTTAAAAATAGTTGGCTAATAGTAGCTTGACTATAGTATTTTGTATGTTTTCCTCTTATCAAAAAAATGGCCTCCACATGGGCCATCATGGAAGGATTTGAATATTTCGTACATATCATCCTCCCGTACACATCTTCTAATCACCAAATCATGCCCTGTACGGTATATACAAACATCATGCCACATATAATTTTCACTCAGCTAAATAATCCTCTTTTTTCTCTAGGGGACATATTCTAAGTTAATTTTCAATTTACAATATAGTTAGCCACATCTACATACCAAGGAGTGTAAATAGAAATAGAAAACGGAATTTCATCCACTAGTGCATTATCGCCTATATGAATAAGTCTAGATAGGAAATCAACAATGAGGTTATATTTTCCAGGTCTATCAATGATAGTAATATTGAATTCTTGAAATAATAATAGGCATCTAGTAACTCTAGCATTAGTCACATGTGTATTCATTAAAAACCTAATGGTTGAGTGGTCTATGTGTACAAAAACATCATACCTTTTTATGTAGTGTTCAAATTTATTAATGGAATGAATTACTAATAAGAATTATTTTTCAGTGATAGTATAATTTACTTCGGTAGGGGAGAGATTTTTTATGAAAAAGTAGATAGAATAAGGAAGTTGGTTTTCTCTTTGTCCTAGAACAACCCCCAAAGCGGTATCCGAGGCATTAGTGCAGATATGAAAGGGGAAAGACCAGTTTGTTCCTCTTAAAATAGGGGCACTTGAAAGATTTTTCTTTAAAATTTCAAAATAAATATGGCATTGTTCATCCCAATGGAATTCATCCTCTTTCGATAACAATTTGAAAAGTGGGGAAGCTAAGTTTGTAAAATTATGAATGAATCTCCTATAATATCCAACATGCCCTAAGAAGCTTCTAACTTCTTTATGTGAGCTAAGGATTTTGATTTGAGGAATAATGTCAATTTTGGTAGGGTCTACCCTTATTCTGGTATCAGAAATATGATGGCCCATGAAAATCCCTTTAGTGAGCATCATTCTATATTTTTCATGATCGAGGGAAAGGTTAGTCTCTCTACACCTAATCAATACTTTCTCCAAATTTTCCAATGCTTGCTGGAAATATTCCCCATATACAGTGAAGTCATCCATATAAACTTCTACACGGTCATGGGTTAAATAAAAAAAAATAGCGAGGAAATTCATTTGAAAGGTGGCAGGAGAATTACATAAACCAAAGGGAAGAACCCTATAAGAATAGGTACCCCAAGGGCAAGTACATTTGGTTTTCTCCTGATCTTCAGGGGCAATTTGGATCTGGTTGTACCTACTAAACCCATCTAAGAAATAAAAGTACATCTTCCTAGACAAGGTGTCCAAGACCTGGTCTATGAAAGGAAAAGGAAAATAATCTCTATAGGTAGCCTTGTTCAGCTCTCTAAATTCCAAACAAATCCTCCATTTGTCATTCTTCTTAGAGACAAAAGATAACGGGGATACCCACTTTCTATCTGAAATAGGGTAAATAAAATTGACATGTACGAGTTTTTGGAGCTCTTCTTTCACTATATCTTTCAAGGTTGGATTCATTCTTATTTGGGGCTTCCTAACAGGTCTAATTTGATCATTGGTGTAAATATGGTGTATACAGGTATCTGTGTAAATTCCTCTCATGTCAGAGTAATTCCATGCAAAATCATCAGACTTTTCTTGAATCATTTGGATCATTTTTTTTTGATAATCTGATTCCAAGATGGAATTGATATATAGATATTTTCCAGAACTGATTTCAACAGTCTTAACAACTAAATCTTCTCCTTCATTTATTGTTGATATAAAGAACAATGTAGCAGTGAAGGGATGCTAAACCTCCTAAAATTCAAAGCTGAAAATATGTGTATATTCTAGAAAAGATTGAGGATATTCAATGCATTCGGTATTGTCTAAAAATAAGCTTAAAATGTGTTCTTTAGTTTGTTCTTGAACTCATTTTTCTTGCTCAAGTGTTAACAAGAGTTGAGCATAGTTCTCCTCCCCATAGGGATTCTCCAACCATAACTTAACTTCAATGGTTGGTTGGGTAGGAGGAAAGAGAATACGTTTCTGACTGTGGGTCCCATTAGAAAATGTCATCTCCCCAGACCGACAACTAATAAATGCATCAGCAGTGGCCAACCAAGGTCGACTAAGCACAATTGGATGTCCAGGTTTGGAGGATTTTGAATGAATTACCAAGAAGTACACAGGATACTCCCAAGAGGCTAATGTGATTGTTACATCATCTAGACTTCCTGCTGGGCCAATGATTGATTTGTCTACCAATTCCAGCAAGGTCTATGTTGGCCTTAAGTGATTTAGTTGCAGTGTTCGCATGGTGTCAACAATAATAACACTTATTGATGCTCCTATATAAATAAGTGTATTTGAAAAATAAATACCATTAATTTCTATAGTCACCATTGGATTTCCCGGAACATTAGATTTGGATGGCATTTATGATATAAATTCTGACAATTTTCCAACCACTTTTATAACAAGAGCTCCTTCATCTTCCTCCCGGGATTTTTAATGAAAACATCCCTTATAATTTTGGCATAGATAGGAATATATTTGATGGCTTGAAGTAGGGAAATATTTACACATATATTCCTTAGTTCAACTTCTAAATCATGTCCTAGAGGTACCTCAGGTTTATTCACAAGTAACCTTTCTGGATAAGGTGGAGGATTAGTTTCCTACGGTATTTCTGATGGTTGAGGAGTGTGAGGAGGAATTTCCTCTTGTACAGGGGTGTCTTCTTATTCATTTGGTTGGTTATATATTTCTTCTTCTTCTTGAGTAACCACTGTAGAATTTGGTTTATTCAAGACCTTCCCAGACCTTAATTGAATTTCATTTAGTGAAGTAGGAGTTATCACATAAGTTGGGAAAGTATATACTTCAATATTCTATACAGGTTGTGTAGGTCTATTGTTTGGATTAGGGATGGGTTGTGAAGGAATAGGGGTAGGTTGAGGGGGGTTTGGATTGGGTGCAACTTGCATTTGTTGAAATTGGTTTGGGTTCAAAGGACATGTAATTTGTTGTTGTAGCTGGGAAGGTGGAGGTAGAGTAGGTGGACTAAATCCAGGTAACAACTAAGAGATATTGGAATGGTATTGTGGGTAAGTAGGAAATGTTGGTGGTTGAAAAGGAGCATTCCCATATGTAGGCCCCCTCCATTCTTGTTGCCAAGTTTGGACTTGTGGTTGTTGATGTGACCATTGAGACTAAGGAATTGGAGGAATCCATTGTTTTTTCGAGTATTGTGTGGTACGATCGAAAAACATATTAGGATTTTGTTGCCTCCATGCTCTATTAGGGGGATATGATGTCTCTTGAGGTTACCCTCCTCCCTTAAAAATGGATTGTATTCTAGGTAAGGAAGGGAACCAATTGGTAGGGTGGCCTTCTGTACAGATCCCACAAATTTCAATGACATTAATAGGACACTATTTTTCAGGATGCCTCTTCCTACACCAAGGATAGAAAATTGCTAAAGTAGCATTTTCTTCTTCTTATTTCCTTTTGATCTTCATGGTGTATAAATGGGTGTTGATTGTGTTTAGGATGTCTATTTTTAAGTTTTCTAGAATATTCCCTAATTCTATCCTTGTAACACCTACTGGAGTAGGTTTAGTAGTTCTTCTTATAGGATCCCTTACACTTTTCCCTGTTTTGGCTTGGTTGAGGTAGTACCTTTTACAATACTCTGCCATTTCTACAAATGGCTTATGCTATACATCCCTAGAACTCATGAGGTTCAATACCTCAATACATTCATCCCTTATACCCTTCAAGAATATGGTGCTAACTGTGGCTATGTCTAAGGAATTTTTTTTTTTCTTTTGATAATTGTATAGGAACCTTTTTAGGCAATCTTCTAGACTCTCCTCCTCAGACTGCTTCATTTTAAATATATGATTCCTAGCATATCTAGGTCTGCAATAATCCTGATATTTCTAGAGGAAAGTTTATTTCATCCCATCCCAAGATAAGATAGTATGCTCTTATAGACTCATAAACCACCTTAATGCCGAGTCTTTAAGTGTAGATGGACATATTTTTTTATTTTTGTGCACTATCAGTATAATTATAACTTCTACATAGTATATCAAATTCAAACAAAAATGAATCAGGATCTTCTGTTGACATACCATGGAAGTGAGGTAATGATGACAGTGGGATATTCTTCATAGAAACATATATAGTAATTTCTAATATTGGGAATCAAAATGTCTCAATTTCATTATTTTCATTCCCCTCCTCAACTTCCATATCTCTAAATAACATGTTATAGGCTACAGGTGATGTTTCCCCACTAAGTAATGGTTCAATCACTAGGTTGGTTTTGATATACAAATATTCCAATATTTTGTGTGTTTCTCCAGTGGCAGATTCAACCTCTTCTACCACTACCTATGTCTCTTTTCCAACTCCTCCTTCTGATTTAGTTGTTAGTGATTCCCTTACTTCTTGCTGTGATATGTTCTCAATATGCATAATAGCTTCATATTCAGGACCTTTGATTGTAGTTTCAATTAATTCCTTTGAACTCTCTCCTCTTAGATTTTTTCCTACACAGAAATTAGTTGAATTAGTGTGGGGGGGGGTTTCTTGAATTTTTTGTATCTTTGGGGGGTTTTCTTGAATTTTCTACAATTTTGAATGCAAGGTTTGATCACACACATAAATTCCATGAACTACAATTTATATCATTACTTCAACAACATGGGTACAATCAACAGTATTCAAGAATCAAATCTACAACATAACAATTCTTAATTACATCTATGTCCATATATCATCTACAAGGCTCTCTTTTAAAGAGAAACAATTGTTACAATCAAAATCTAGAGATAACATCAAATGACTGCGCAAATATCACAATTGGTTGATGTATCATTTTTCATGGGAATAACTTCATCCTCATGACACAAAGTGCATGAGGATGAAGTGTATCATGGTATTCAACAAGCAAAGGATGTTTGAGCCAAAAAAATCCTTGGACCCATCGAAAGAAAATTAGTTCAAACATCCAAGCCTGCAAATGCAGAACTAGTAGAGGACAAGCACAACTGGAATAGTAAGATCGATATTGGACACACACAGTCAAGTATAATGGTACCAGACTATCCCAAAAATAGGTAGTGGACGAGTATAGAAATAGGTATTGGACGAGCACATGAATAGGTATTGGATGAGCACAAAAATAGGTACCGAACAAGCGCATAAATAGGTATTGGATGAATTGAATATCGGATGAATGTCGAAATGGGTATCATATTAATAGGAGTTGTTTCATAAAGTCTACTTGGATCATTCAATATAATTAGAGATCATTTAACACCAATTACTCAATCCCAATCATTAAGAAATCTAAATCATAATTTAAACATAAGTTACCTCATATATACACAAGAATGGCTAAAAGACATGTCTTTTGAAGAAAATAGGAAAATAGTGCATATGTCTGAGGAAAATTTGGTCAATATATAGGACAAGATAAGGAAATTGGAGGTATCAAAAAGGAGACCCAACACTCATGAAATTGGATTTTATCCTTGTAGAATGGTGGCAGTCCACTCAAAAAACTTCGAATATTAACCTTCTAATCCTATATGAAATCCACATACCTCAAAATATCCAACAATTTATTTTCATATTCCTCCATAGTCATGCTTCATAATTTAATATCAAATAATTATTGCATTTTCTTGTCATAATAGTGTTCTGACAAGTACTACTACTAGAATTTTTTCTCTAAATGCTTCCAAGAAATTCTCTTCTCTTCAATATGCTTGACCTTCTCAGCTGGTCCCACCACATGGAAGATTTCTCGTGAAGATGAAATATGGAAATCCTTGCTTTCAGATTTGATGACTTGTCATACAATTGAAAAATGTTTTATCATTCCCAACAACCAGGATTCAACATCTTCACCCTTCTTATGCTCTCCATCAAATCTTGATGCTTGATATTCTTGATCTCTCCTTGTAAAATATATAACTCGGGCCTTCTCCTTTGATGCCTAATAGGAGACATACTTGGGCTACTCTTTGATTCTAAAAACATTTGTGACCTTCTAGTTGAATGTCCTAGTAAATTATGAGGTCTACTAACACTTTTTTAGTGCCTATATCCCCTTTTGTTCATCCCTCCTATCATGATATCTTGGTTCTTCTACATGTCTTATAGTATTTGCATGTTTTATGATGGAATCATTTTGATTTTTCTTTACAAGTTATTTAGACTCTATAGAATTTGAGGATTAATTTGGTTTTTCTTTTCTTGAGCTCTTATCCACATTTTGTTATCTAATTTGTATCTCTGCACTTCCATTTCCAAGCTCTCCATTATATCGACTAGATCTACAAGCTCCATCTTGCTTCTGTTGGTAAATATGCAACAGACAACGAATGGCATGAAGAATGTACAGAGGATTGTTAGGATATTTACAGGCAGTGTATACTTGTCATTGATGGAAAGTACAGTGGTGGTTGTGGTGATGGCTTGAGTACAACAACAATTAGTAGCAGCGCAACAATAATCAGGAGGAGAAGAGTCAGTGACCATTGTATCCCATTCAAATTTCCTGAAAGAACAAGGGCCGTCAAATCTAAATGAAGATAAGACAAGTGCACTGAAGAGGAGGACAGAGCTCAGTCGTTATATCCAAGCGCAAGACTCGACCATCGTCGGATCAAGGATAACCTGCACGCTCTTTAAAGTACAAGGAGAAGTGGGAGTAATCACGATTTGCAAAATCGTGATCTAATCTGAGTCGTCAAGATCTAGGTTGATCTGAACCGTTGATCAAACTCCACATCGGAGTTTTGTGAATCACGATTTCTAAAGGAAAAGAAACAAATGCAACAAGAACCATGATTTCGCGATATGCGATATCGCGACTCAATTGCAGCCATTGAGTTAAGATCATACCTGGACCGTTGATCACAGCCCATATCGAAGTTTCGTGAATCGTGATTTCAAAAGGAAAAGAAACAAATGCAACAAGAACCCCGATTTCACGATATGCGATATTGTGACTCAATCGCAGCCGTTGAGTTAAGATCATACCTGGACCGTTGATCACAGCCCATATCGAAGTTTCGTGAATCGCGATTTCAAAAGGAAAAGAAACAAATGCAACAAGAACCCCGATATCGCGACTCAATCGCAGCCGTTGAGATAAGATCATACCTGGATCATTGATCACAGCTCGTATCAGAGTTTCATGAATCGTGATTTCAAAAGGAAAAGAAACAAATGCAACAAGAACCCCGATTTCGCGATACGCGATATCGCGATTCAATCGCAGTCGTCAAGTCAATATCAGATCTGGACCGTTGATCAAACTCCACATCGTAGTTTTGCGAATCGTAACATAGAGAGGCAAAGAACACAATGCAACAGGAATGTCGATTTCATGATATGCGAAATCATGATTTAATCACAGCCGTTGAATAAAGAAGTGATCTGGATCGTTGATCTGACTTCTTCGTGGAGTTTCGGGGATTGGGATTTGTAAGTGACAAAAACTCTGAACGCCAAGAGTGTCGAAATCGCGATGTATGAAATATTGATTGGATCTGAACCGTCGGATAAAGTATTTATCGGAGGGTTATTGTTCTCTCTCTCAAGTTAACTCCTTAGTTTGGATTCTGTTAGAAAAATAGACTCATGATTGAAAATTAGTTGTCGATCAGTTGGCATTTCAGTTGCCTGGAAAGTTTTCTTTCTTTTGCGTAAGGAAATGTGAAGTGGAACCGCCGTGTGGGTGAGTATAAAATAAAATGAGACAGACTGTATGCAGGTGCCTGTCGTGGAGGGAAAATGAATAAACAGTAAGAAAAGGAAAATGAGCAGTGGCGTAGCATGAGATTGAGCAAATGTGCAGAGTGAGATGAAATGCAGAGTAGAAGCAGAGAAGAATGATAGACAGAGCAAAAGCAGATCCGAATGACAGAAAAATTTGATGCAGAGCAGACCTGCTAAACAAATAGAAGAAGAGAAGAATAGCAGAAAAGAAGATAGAAGACCAGATTTATAAAGAAGGAAAGATAGGTAAGAATTGAAATATATTCATAAGTTATCTGTGTATTTATTATTTAATTTTATAGGGAGGTTGGGAGGTGCTCGGGAGGACTGTTGTCCTCAAAGGTTCAAGTGGGAGCTTGAACACTAGAAGTTGTAGCTTCCATCTGGTTGCATCCAGAGAAACCAGGGTGGTAGGGTGGTGCAAGGGAGAACTAGTGTTCTCTATTATGCAGGTTGGAGCCTGTGTAACTGGAAGTTGGTGCTTCCATCCAGTTGGTGCTGGAACATTCAGGAAGTTGGTGCTTCCATCCAGTTGGTGCTGGAATATTCAGGGAGTTGGTGCTTCCTTCTACTGGGTGCTAGAGAAACCAGAGAGTTGGTGCTCTCAAACAAGTTGCATCTTGTAAAACAGAGGTAGCAGCCTCACATTGGGTTGGTGCTCAATTGTAAATGATGTACAGAACTGAAAAAGACTGCCTATCATTTTGAAGAAGAAGAGGTTTTCTCCCTTTATGGGTTTCCTTGTGAAAATCTGTCTCTGTGTGTACTTTATGTGTGACTGATGGTCTTTACTT
>ML786553.1:454074-472928 GCA_009831015.1 Picea engelmannii | reverse complement strand
GAATGGATAACTGCAGATGGCTGACTCAAGTAGAGGTTTCAGACAGACTTCTCTTGAACATATGAACGACACGACCAATGATTTGGCAGCATTGACTCAAATATGACACATGGAAAGACCTTGTTATCAAATCGAATGAGAGAAAAATGGATTACCCAAACCGGCTTCAGATGATGAATAAGGAGTGTCATGTTCAAGAGCGACTCTTACTGCCAATTAATGTAAAGATGAAACATATCCCTTTCCCAAATTTTCCCCCACCATTTCTGGCAAGTACCTCTTTATTTTTACGCAAGCTTGAAGAGGATCACATATGCTTGTTGATATAAGCTCATCCTTCGGAAGAGTCCCTCGGAGTATTTTTAACGAACCCTAGGAAGGAGTGGTTCGGTCCCATCATGGGTCTGTCAATGTTTGTTTAACGAGTCCAAAGATAGTAAACTCGGGGGTTTTTCATGTTTCAAGAGCCTGAAAAACACGTAAAGAAAACTCATATCCCATACGGGCCTTTCAATGTTTATTTTATGAGTCCAAAGAAAGAAAACTCAAAGGTTTTTCAAGATTATAGAGTTTGGAAAAACACTCAAAAGAGAACTCTCTCAGTGCCTTTTTCGTACAAAAGTTCAACGAGACCGAAAAAGGGTTAAACTATCGCTCGAAGGACGCTAACTTCAAATACTTTATCGAGCGTGAAAATAGCAAGATCGCTCGACAATCTTTTCATATTTAGAGAGTCTAAAAAGAGCTTAAAGATAACTCCAGGGGGGTTCCTTTTTCATGCAACCACAGCGAGCCCGGAAAAGGGATAAAACAACGCTCGATCACATTCTAGGTTTTTCGCAAGTGCAAGAACGGATAAAAGGCATTTGAGGCTTTAGATCAAAACCATAAAAAACAAACAGAAACACACTATATTGCAAAAAAATTTCGTCCATAATCATCTGCATTGGGTACCTGCAAGTCATTTTTCTCACTTTCATATTAGAAATTAGGGTAAAAGAGTGAATAAATATGAAAAACCCACTTTTACTATGGTAAAAAGTAAATAAAAAAAATTTACATTTCATTTTTACCATATGTTTTACCCATTTACCAATTTAGTGCAAAAAACCTCCATTTTACCTCCGATCTTCAACATCGATTTCTGAGAGCGTCAGGGCATCATTTCACGAACCGTCTGGATCAAAGTGGTAAGTACTCCATCCTCTTGCTTTGCATGGTTCAAAATTATGATTTTAATGGTTAAAAATTAAATTTTTGGTCGAATTTTGAAACCCTATGCGCGTGAAAGGATTCTCGCAGGCTACCCATATGGGGCCTGCGAGAAGTCCTTATTCCCGCAGGTGGGCTTAAGGTAGGGTGCGGGAAATCCGCACTATGCATTATACCCCACCTGCGAACGGCACAGAGTCAAATTTTTGTGTAATATATTAGCCAATAAAACCAATTTTCTCATATTTCAGATTACTAATTATCTTTATATGGTTGCCATGCAGGTTAATAGCTATCGCTATGGTGCTCGAATGGAGGGAACGAGAGCATGAATAAGACAATGCCGCTACCGAAAATCATCCTCAAACCATCACTGCTTTAAGAGATTGCGGTCTCCTAAAGTATTTCCGCATATCGGGCATGAGAGCCCAGGTTCGATTGTTGGAACATTTAGTCCAGATGTAGGATCCGGATCAGCAAGTTTTTAATGTTGGTATTCACACATTAACAATTGATATCGAGGATATCTACTTCCTAACCGGATTGTCAAGATGGGTTTCTTATGTTAGCTTGACTGGTAACCGCAGGGGCGGTATGAAGATGAGTGAGTATTGCAGGCAGTACTGCGTGCCTGAGGCTGAACGCCGGGACGGGAAGGTGGCCATTTGGGGAGTGACTGATATCACTCTCCGTACCATACTCTTCACCATAGCTCGGATGGCGGGAAGTGCTGCCCCGCATATGGCTCTACAGAGCTATTTTCAGTATGCTCTAGAGTGTGTCGAGCCTCGGGTCTTCAACTGGGCTGATGTAGTGTTGTGCAACCTCAAGAAACAACTAACAAAATGCAGGCGTGGCAATCTAAAGCAGTTTGGTTATGGATCATTGCTAGTGTCCTTCTTCTGCGAGAGGGTCCCAGTATATAGGCTTCAGGACGATTGGCTCTTTCCGGGTCCCAGGGACCCAAGGATGTTATGGTGGTGCCAGCTCATGACTAGACATGTGACAGGACCGATCGTCAGGTATGACGATCGCTTTTTCGACTGGCTCCAAGGCCAGGTTTTGATGATAGAGGATTATGCGTATGTTGGCTTGGACTTTCGAGGTGATCCTGACCTTGCCCTTCCTGAAGACGCACAGTGGGGAAATATTGGTAAGAAGTACACCAACTTTTTAACTTTTTAGATGTTTTTGTATTTTCATCATATTAAATGTTTTTAGATTTATGTTTTATCCGAAGACTAACACCAAAAACTTGTTGATAACACAGATGTTGGAGCCTATATACCTGTTGGCAGTTCTCCTATCCAGCGTCGAGGAGAAGCAGCAGTTCCAGTCCCCCAGTATGCCGAGGACTATCTTACTGTGGAGCAAAACTTAGAGGGCTTGATGGCTGATGTTCCAGAGATGCCTCTGGAGGAGATCCCACGACGCGATCAGCGTCATACTGTGGGAGTCTCTACCTCTATGGCTCGTTTGCTCCGTAGAGTTGCTAGGACCTTAGCATGCGACCGTGAACATCATTAGTGATGTCACTTTTGTAGAAGCCATGAGCTTCCATTTTTGATATTTTGGTCTTCGGACACATTTTGTAAAAACAAACTTTGATCGTTATATATATACATGGTTTTTACCGGCTTACTTTACACTTGTGTACATTTTTAATGCGTTTGATTTATAAATTGTTCAAATGCCTGTCCAATACATAATTAGCTAAAGCATATGTTAATGTATTAAGACGTCTCGGAATGTGCTGATATTCTATGAGGTCAAAATATCGTTCCAAGAGGCAAATCCGCAAATATACTCTTAATAAAGTAGGACTTCGAATAGAATATACATTACTGAGCTGTAGTACTACCAACTGCGAGTCAAGTCGGACAACCAAGTGACGAATTCCAAGAGAAATAGAATCAACCAATAGTTCAACAATGGTGCTATACTCGGCGATATTGTTGGTTGCTCGGCCAAGACATATACCTCGTAGAGATATGAGTTCATTTGTCGGGGCATAGATTTCCCATGCAACGGAAGCTAGGTTCCGGGTACTACGGCTAGCTCCATCAGCAAAGCCAATATAAGGTAGCGAATACTCCGACATCTGACAATCAAACATAACGTCACGTAAGGGAAAAAACCAAATAACGTCAAAGAAAAACTAAAGTAACACACTCACACAGTATGATACATAAAATACAAGTACTCGTGCACAAATGACTCATGCATAGTACTTCTTCAAGTACAACCCATTCCTGGGTTCACTCAAAGGTACACCATCATAATCGACTAGTTCATATGCTCCTTTTTCTAAAACTCTACTAACAATATAAGGCCCACGCCACATAGGTTCAAATTTCCCGGCCCCTAGGACATATTTATCCTGTTCATATAGAATAACAAGATCTCCTTCAGAGAAGACACAAGGTTTGACATGCTTGTCATAATGTGCCTTAACACGTTTCTTCTGGGCTTCAATTACTAAAGTGGCATCACGTCGGGTCTCGTCTAATTGCATTAAAAACAACAGACGTTCCTCTTCGGCAGAAGTATTAGGCAAGAGTTCTACAGCTAGCTTCAAAGATGGTATTTCGCATTCTATGGGTAGAATGGCTTCCATGCCATAAACTAAACGAAAGGGTGTAAATCCCGTAGCAGATTTAACAGATGTCCGATACGCCCACAATGCTGAAAACAACCTCATGTGCCAGCTAGACTTATGTATTCCTATCATCCGTCGAATCATAGTTATGAGAACCTTATTGATAGCTTCGACCTGGCCATTATCCTATGGATAATAAGGTGTTGAGCTGTCATGACGAAGGCCCAACTTCTCTGTAAGTTTTGACATCATATAATTCCGAAAGTGACTATCGTGATCAGTAACGATAGCTTGAGGGATACCAAAATGAGTGATGACATGGTTAAATAGAAAAAGTGTTGCAGTCTTCCCAGTATTATCGAATGTCGGCATTTCCTCGGCCCACTTTGTGAAATAATCAACAGCTACAATAATATAGCCATGCCCCCCGACCGAGTGAGGGTGACATGTCATAAAATCAATGCCCCATTTAGCAAAAGGACCTACGGAGACTACAGGATGAAGGGGAGTGGGGTGCGACCGAATCTTCTGTTGATAGGTCTGGTAGGCATGACACTTCTGAACAGCAGTAATGCAATCATGGAACATAGAAGGCTAGAAGTATCATGCACGTAATAATTTCTGGGCAGTAGCATACCCAGACAGATGACCACCACATGCCCCCGAGTGGCAATCATTTAAAGCTTTCTCGGCTTCGTCAAAGGTCAAACAATGTCGAAAGACAGAGTCAATGTCGCGACGGTAAAGAGTATCACCAAGAATAATGTAATGGTGAGCCTGATAACGTATCCGACGTCGTTCATTGCTGGACAAAGCAGGCCGGAAAGTTTGAGTTTGGAGATATATAATGATATCTCCGTACCAAATGTCATCTGTACTGATAAGGAAAAGTGATTCATCAGGTAACGAACCAACTGCTACACTTTCCGTGGCAGAGTGGGGGAAATCACAAATCAACTCAGCAAAAACCAAGGATTTCTTCGATGTGGCGCGATCGAATTCCAAATCGAACTCCTGGAGAATAACTATCCATTTGGAATACTTGCCCCCCAGCAATTGACGTGTCAATATGTGTTGCATGGGGTTGCAATGTGAAATCACAGTAGTTTTTCTGGCAAGAATATAATGACGAAATCGTTGGACTGCTTGAACAACAGCCAAAGCCAGTTTCTCAACATGTTGGTACTTGACTTCCATTGATGATAGACTTCTACTCAAGTAATATATAACATGTTCATCGCGGTTATCATCCTCTTGAACAAGGACCATACCGATGGTATACTCGGACGCTGCTAAATAAAGAAAGTAATCCCTACTATAATCTGGAGGAAAAAGAAGAGGAGCTTTTGTAAGGGACAATTTTAGAGCTTCGAAAGCATTGTCGGCAACTTTGTCCCAAACGAACTCTAAACCTTTCTTTAAAAGACGTGTGAAACCACGAGTAATCTCAGCGTAGTTTGGAATGAAACGGCGAAGAAAGTTTGCTTTCCCCTGCAAACTTTGTAACTGGTGCAGTGAAGAAGGAGGAGGGAGATTGAGAATTGCCTCAACCTTAATCGGATCTACCCAGATCCCCTGACGTGACACAATGAAACCGAGAAGACGGCTGGATTCTACGCAAAAGACACATTTATGTGGGTTGAGACGAATGTGATAGAACCGACAACGGATGAAAATTGCTCGAAGATGAATAGGGTGATCGACCCGGTGCAATGAATGAGCCGGCAAATCGTCCAAATAAGGTTGAACGATATGCTTAATATCGTGAAATGCATAAGACATCGCACATTGAAACGTGGCACCTGCGTTCTTCAGACCGAACGGAATTTTTTTGTAGGAGAAAGTACCCCAAGGACAAATAAAAGCGGTTTTATGTTGATCCTTGGGAGTGATATTAATCTGGTTGTAGCCAGAAAATACATCCATGAGGGAAAAAATCTCACTACTAGCACAGTCATCTACGATCTGGTCGATAAAAGGGGTCTAAAAGTTGTCTTTCGGACAAGCTTTGTTAATGTCCCGATAATCGACACAAACACGTATACTCCCACCTTTCTTATCGATCGGTACAGGGTTAGAAACCCATTCTGTCAAAGCCACGGGGTAAATAAAACCGGCTTTAAGAAGTTTTTCAACTTCGAGTTTAATGGCTGCCGCTTTGCGTGGATGGATAGGACAGAGGCACTGTCGTACTGGTTTGGCTCCAGGGTACGTTTTTATCTCATGCACAACGATAGACGGGTCGATACCTGGCATCTCTTCGTAACTCCAGGCAAAGATATCACGAAATTCCTTGAATAACGCAGTATAAGTGACAATTTCCTCTGGAGAACACGAAGCTCCAATGTGAACATTTTCTACTATTCCAGGTTTCATTGAAATATCAACGGGAATCGTAGGAGAAATATTACTTAAGTTCCCCTCTGCAAACACATCACGTTTAGATCCAGGAACAGTCATGGTGACAACAACGGTCGACGGAGTCGAAATACGTTGATAATTTTCCAGAGTGTGTTGTTCCAGAAACAGAATGGAACGATGATGTCCATCGTCCCAAGGCGTATCGGCCATGACGGACATGATCATCTCGTCAGTGGGAAAGACAACACGGAATGGATCAGGAGACAACTCCTCCGAAGAGGATGTAAAAGAGGTTGTCGATTGAATCGCTTGATAAGCATACTCAATCGGACTTAACGGCATAACGTCTCCGTAACGAGCATGATCTCCTGGATCTGGGACTATCCATGGGTCAAAAGACGTGGGAAGTTCATAAGGAACAGCGGAGATCATATTAATCGAAGCAACGGATGGGCGTAGAATATCGGGTGGTGGTGGTATGGGAAAAGTACCCATTAACGAAGAGTCTTTCAAGAGACCAACTCCAACATTCTCGTAGCCCAGTGGGGTTTTAGCTATGAATGGTACATTCCCCGTGCGAGTATCGAAATTAAACAAGGCAAGCTGATCAACTGTAACCACTCTTCCCTGGTGAGGAAATCGCAAGACCCGAAAAAGGGTTGACACAACAACGCGCATGGAATCTACCCAGCTACGTCCAAGAAAAAGATTATAATCTAAGTGAGAATCGAAAACCTCGACTTCAATTTGGACGGTCTTACCTTCGAGAGTGACAGGCAACGAGGAAATAACATCGCAAGGTTTAAAACCAGATCCATTAAAGGATTTCAAAGTGTTTTGTGATTCTGTCAACGGAGGAGAGCTAATGGATTTCCAACAAGCAAGAGACATTACACACGTAGAGGCCCCCTCATCAACCACTGTCCGACAAATGCTCTTGTCAGCGACAATAACTTGTATTTGAAAAGCAAGTTGGGGAGGCAACCTTGGAACATGTTCGTCCAAGTCAAATACTATCAAGTTCGAATCTGTAGGGTCAATACCACCTATGGCTTTCAACAGGGCCCTTCGTTGCGCAGGACAAGACTGAAGGACCTCAAGGGCGGACATCGCTGAAGGTGCTTGGGCTAGATCTTCTACAATACTGTAGTTCTGAGCCGCACGAGCGTGAGGATTGAACGCCGACTTGCGAACAACACCTTTAGGGGGTCGTAGGACTGTATCAAGACTCGGTCTTTCGAGATGAAGAGGACCATTAGTAGGTGGATTCGATGGAGAAGCTTGTACCAGATCAGGAGGTAAGTCATCAACCTTCTCCTTAGAAGGAGTATAGTCTTTAGCTCTAGTTGCAATTGCAACGTCATTCTTCTTAGAATCACCTGTGCACATCAGAACATATGATGTGGTCAAAGTAGAAGGTTGGTCATGGATGACCAAAGAGGCCTGTTGCTGAGACGGGAATGGCTGAGACAAGACTACCGAGGTAGGTGGTTTAGGTGTTCCCTGAAGGAACTTTGAAACTTCGACACGACGAGGACAATCTTTGGTATAGTGATCGTCACCGCAGATAAGACAAGGGTACCGCGGTTTGCGTTTATCCCGCTCTTCAACAGGAGCATTCGTAGTAGGTTCAGTGGGATTATAATTTTTACCCCCCTTATTCTTGCCTCTCCCTTTCTTTGACTTATTCTTACCGGTCGGTGTAGATTGAACAGCGTTCACTTCTGAGGTTTTACCGGAGGGAGGAGCAGGAGACGGGGCATTATGAACATTATAAGAGGTGGGTTTATGGGTTGTGATCGAAACAGAATGTGAATGGGTATGAGCAGTCCCAATCACATCATCAGCTGCATGCGAGGCAGCTGGAGCAGTAGAAGCGCTAGAAGTGCCAGGACGAGGTAGTTCGGGCAGTAAAGTGTAGAGTGTTCCCGTTTGTGAATAAACGAGATCAAGATACTGAGCCCTAGCTATAGCCTGCTCTTCTGTTACAACACCACCCATAGAAATATCTTTACCAATCTCGTTCACGAAGGATTTCGTGAACCATTCAGCCAGTAACTGATCAGGGAGTTCGAGTTTGATGAGACGACGTCGACGTCTCCACTCATGTATGTGATCTGAGATGTGAGTACCTTTCGTTTGTTTGAAAGATGTTAGTATCTCGGTCCCAGTATCGTAGGAGATCGGTAACTAGTAATGCGTGAGAAAGGCCATGGCCAAGGTGTTGAAGTCAGAAAAGAAACCTCGTGGTAATTCAATGTACCACTTCACAGCCGAACCGGTAAGGGTTCGTTGAAAAAGACGAAGATGAATGGAGTCATCCATTAACGAGTTGGATGAACACCACAAGTGAAAGGTCATGAAATGATTATTAGGGTCCTCTCCCGGCTTGCCATCAAATTTCAGAATATCCGATGGAAGTTTAGCAGGGATAGCAGGCCATTGAGGAGAGTGATGAATAGGATCATTCAGGATCCTAGACAAATCTGGCAAGTTTAAGGTAGCAAGAAACAAGAACTGTCGGTTTACTTGTGGGTACTGGTGGCTTTGTGGTAGGATCCCCGTCGGCAAACCAGTAGCAGCGTAAGCGGACTGCCCATAGAGGGAAGCCCCCGGTTGATTCGGTGGTGGGCGGATAGGATAATAACCCCAAGGATTAGATCCTTGAGTCTGAGCAGGGATTTGGGGTTGAGTAGTTTGATTCATTCCCCAAATAGGATTAGTTACCCCTGGGTAAGGTTGGCCAACTGTAGGGACAACTTGCTGCCCCCCAGTACTCTGAGGAGGATTTTGTAAAAGTTGAGTCCAAAACTGGGCCAATTCAGGAGGTATATTTTGTCCAAAGGGTGAGGTTGGACCCCCTGCCGTGGGTATAGTTCCACCTGGAACTTGTATGCCAACCGTCGGTTGTGCAGTGACTGCATTGTGTCTGGGAAGAGGAAAATTAACCGCACCACCCTGTCCACCAACAGGAATGTGCAAGTTAGGTGCGACAGTCGGAAAAGTGCCAGTTGGATTGGTACTACCAGAAGGAAAAAATTGAGGAGGGAGTGTCGGGATGAAACTGGGAATAGGATGTCCAGGAAACTGAGGACCACCTGGTGAACCAGCTGGAGTTTGTGGAGGTGTTGGATGAGGAACATTCAACGAAGGATTCAAAGCGTGGTAACCAGGGGGTAAATTCGGGTTAACTTCAGGAAGTCTCTAGGTATTAATAGGGGCAAGAGTAGTTGCCGGAATCTCAGTTTCGACACTCGTAGTATTGGCGAGATGGGCCATCTCAGGTGGAAGAACAAAACGACAAGTCATAGTCTCAGGTGTAGTCTCTGGTTCAAGAGACACAGGAGGGTTGACGAGTTCGTAAACAGAGGATTCAGTACCAGACAGGACTCGTCGGAAATTACCTGATCCAAAGGGATCTTGGCCCCCTACACCATGAGAAGGCCCAACGATTGATTCAGAAGATACAGCAAGAGTGTCTCCAGAAAGATGAAACCATCCTGAAGGTCGTTCACCACGACGAATGCGATAATCCTCTATAGTATTGGTAATTCGAAATTCGGCAAGAGGATCAGTGGATGCTACTTGTGGAGGTGGTGTAAAAACTTCTGGGATGTCACTTATGTCCATGTGTGGTAGAGTAACCAAGGGAATTTCACCCGGACGAGGAGAGTCTTCCGGGGTGCCCTCAGGTGTTGTTGTGTGCACAGGTTGTGAAGCTTCCGGATGTTCCGGGGACAAACCTTGCATCCTACGTGAATGTCGCGGGGGAGCAATTGTAAATAAGTAATGAACTCCCCAACAAAAATCCTATGGTCAACTTCGAGAAACAAACAACACACACTAGTAAACAAAAACTAAGAGGCAATCACCAAGCAAACAATTCCTTCTAATTTCGGAGCCACTAGTTGATGATGAAATCCAATGTCGCAACAACGAGACTGGAAGGGGCGGGGCAAAGGTGGAAAAGTTACGTTGATGACCTACTTAACAGACTTATGCCCTGGTGCAAGCTCCCACACATAATCGTGGGTATACCCTCCAAGGATCCCGAGTGAGTTTGATCAACGTCGATTCCAGGTACCGTAGAGACGTTCCCCTCCACAGTCACCTTGGGTAAGAACCTAGAGAGATAGGCCACTAAGGTCACCACAAACAACAGTATAGCCTGGGGGAATAGTCGTCAGTCCGATCCACACGCAAGGGCAGGTTATCAAGCCCGAAACCAACTCAAAGGCTTCCACTCATAATTGTGGGTATACCTTGGAGAGATCCCCGTAATATGTGCAATCTCTACACCAATGTCAACAAAGCAGGGTTTGTAACTCTGCCAACACCAATGCGACCTAATGCTTAACCCTTGTGTTAGAAGGGCGTCCCAGGACAATATGCTGCCAATGGAATTTACACTCCCTAACTCAAGATACTATTGTTTGTTTTTTGAGCTTATGGAGAGTGTGTCTCTCTTCCTACTTCAAAGCACTAGACTAGCTAATATGTTGGTGTAAAGAGCCCTAGAAAAAGTTACTAGATTGATTTTAATATTACGCGATATTCTTAAAGGCTGTTAATTACTCAAAGGAAACGGAAGTGAAACTCATGATGTGTGACTCTGACCCAAGTAATGCAAGGACAATGATGAAATATAATCTTTTTCATTCCATGAATCCTAGTTACGGGAGAGAGAGAATATTTTCCGACTCAATCTCAATACTACAATGCGAATGCAATGCACAATTTCTTTTCAGATGTCTATGCAAATAATCAACTATCGAATAACAATCTCTCACTGTCTTTTTCAATACTTCAAAGCTCTAAGATTTGATTTTACAATGTTTTTGAAATGACAAAAACAAAAACTTGAAAGAAAACTAATCATTCACTTTCCAAGAAGAACTCTGGCTAATGAGAAAAGAAAATCAAATCAAACTAAATCAAACAAAACAACCCAGCCACTTCTTTCAATGATAGTAAAAAAAAAACAAACCAAAGGAGTTCCTGAATGCAAATGAAAAATGTCCTTTCGAACCAATAAGCAAACAAGAAACATCAAACTCTTGACTCTCTGCCAATCACTGGTTCTCAGCTAACTCAACATACTCAACTCCAGAAATCAAAGAGATTGAAAATGCCAATAAAAGCCAAAAATTGAAAGTCAAGTTATAAAGTCAAGAAAAGACCTTGAAAACCTAGATCCGTTCAAGAGAGAAAACTAAGCAAAAGATAAGTAAGACAATGATCCAATAAGTCAAAAAGGTGTAAATCAACAGATCTAAGTTGTTGATAAAGTCAAAACTTGATTTCAAAAAATTTTCAAAATCTGCCCGCAGGCAAGCCTTGGACACAGTGCGAGAATGTAGAATTCTCGCAGGCCACTTCAATGCAGAATGTGAACAGTTCGCACTGGAAGATATAAGCAGGATGCGAACCTCAAAGGTTCTCGCAGTTTGTCAATGAGCATAGTGCGAGAATCCCTGAAACTAATGAAAAATTTGAAAATGCAAGCAAAATCTAAGTTGGCTTATAGACCCAGAAGGTCTCTCAGGGTATCCTGAGGACTCAGAGACTAACAAATCAGGAGAATGACAGCAATAGAGAAAATGGCCACAGGAAATTCAAAAAACCAAAAAGACAAAGGGATATCCCCAGTGGAGTCGCCAATTTTGTTTATGGATTAATCCGTAAGTGCGGACACGAACCGATCTCCCTAGATCCACCTGGATCTAGAACAAAACAGGATAGAATACTACTCTTTCCCTAGATCTAGTCTATTGAGTGAACTAAGAGATAAAGGAATATAAACATACCTTATGAACGCTTTCCTAAGTCTCTGTTGTTCCAAGCTTTGCTCCGATGCTCTTGCTACGTTCAGATCACGACAGAACAAACCAATCAAAGTAAAGGCAGATTAATATATTCAATAGCTAGTCTATACATGTGATCAAGGAATCATGTAATAAAGTGACATCATCTTTATGGGAAAGAGACATATTACTGTATTTATTAATTGAAAGAGAAACTTACAACCTAAGCCTTGATGTCGTAGGTCTCCTTTCGATGGCTCCTAGCTCTGACACACACACTTGCTCATGCATGAAGAAAATCAACCACTTGTGATGACCTTGCGGTAGTCTCTTGCTGCTGTAGCATCAATTCTCCATACAGACTTCTGATAATTCTCCAATCAATCTCTTGCTAGCTTTCTTATGCTTAACCTTTCCCATGATCAATCTCCTCAATATATAGGAAAAGATATATTAGTTACTTGGATAGGGAATGATCCCAATATATCTGGAAAGCCAGTAATTGAACAACCATTCGAAAGCCAACTCACCCTTCTAGAAGATTCCCTTCTAGAAGGTTCGAGATCTTTATTTTTTTCCTCTTTAAAATGATGTTCGCACCCTAGCCTTGAGTACAGTGCGATAATTTCGCACCCCAAATGAGAGTAGCCTGCGAGAATCAAGCATTCTCGCAGGAGAGTACATATGCAGCCTGCGAACTATCTTTAAAATATGATTTTTGGAAACTGATAAGTGTAACCTTTCTCAGGAAAATGTTCCTATGGAAGAGCTTGATATTTCTTCATCATGACATTATCATAACACCATCACAATGACCAAAATTGTGGATAACATGCATGCAGTAATGGCATATTACTGTTGGAGAGTATCAGTGGCACAGAGTAGCTTAAATGGAGGATTTTCCATGGATGATTTCCACACTCTCCGGGAGAGAGTGTCTATGATGAGGACTAACTACCAGCAGTTGTTGACAGACAGGGACTACCTACTGGGGATTGGTGAGATGTATCATGAGGCTCTAAGGGAGCAGGAGTTGGAGATGGACCGACTCACTCAGGAGTTGGAGAGCACTCAAGGATTCTTGAGAGGCACACAGACTGCTCTTCAAGAATCAGAGTCTAGGACATACGAATCTCCTGAGGAGATCCATCAGAGATCCACTTCATCTGTCTTAGTGGACACTCAGATGTATCAGTCAGTCACGGTGACAGAGGATGTTGATGATCTAGAAAAGGAGCACTAGTTGATGGGGGACACTTCCATTAGTGCCTTGGGAGTGGTTGATCTCCATATAGAGATTGATCCAGCCATACGCCCAGGATTTGTGATGCAGCATGAGTTTGCAGGAGATGACAGGAGTATGTCGGAACATATAGTGATGGGGGATAGCTCACAGAGTCATGTCGAGATGTATGGTGACATTCAGAGGGGTATAGTGCCTTGCAGGGAGGAGACACACTTAGGGGAGTATGCCTATTTCACTCTTTTGTAGCAGCCCATAGTTATGATTGAGCACCTTCACCAGATCAACAGTCGCATGAGGAGAGTTAGACAGTGGTTGAGAGCATGGAAAGTGCCTAGGCCGAGGCCACCTGACATGAGTACCTCTACGACATCCAGCTGGAGAGAGAGGGATCGTCATAGGTAGCCAATTAGAACTTGGTGTGTGAGAGAGAACAACATGGGGCAGTTGGTAGCATATGAGCACATAGGGCTTCTGGCAGTGATTAGCCTCACACGGGAGCAGTTAGAGGAGATTGGAAGTGATAAACTTCCAAGTTTGCCATGGGACCCAGGAGTCTGTTTTGTTAGCACAATGTTCGTGTTGACCTAGGTTGCACCAGAGAGCCACACACTCCACCTTGGTCTGGGTTGGAGTGGGTCTGCAGCTACTTGTCCTATGGGGTGAGACATTTCCTTCCACTTGATCATGAGGATAAGTCATAGATATGTTTGGACATGTACTTCTTCTACAGAGATTCCCTTACAGATATAGTTTATGGATAGCAGGTTCGGTGGTCACAGGTATTTCAGCTGGAGGACCCAGGAGAGGAGGGTTCAGGATGTATGCAAGGGGCAGACAGTCATGGTCAGAGTAGTGCAGTGTCAACATGAGGATCTTCGACAGAGGTTAGCATGGGACCCATGGATTGCAGGGATGAACATTTCACTGATACACAAGAGAGAGTGGACCTTTGCAGGGGAAATTTCTTCTAATTTTCCATTTAGCTTTAGTGTTGAGGGGAGCACAGGGCGTGAGGGAGTCTCATGGAGGTCTAGCAGCACCTCATGATGGCATCATCATGAGCAGTTGATGGAGGTTGTGTGGATCTTGGTAGAGATTTGGAGGATGGACTCATCTCGATATGAGGCCATGTGTCATGTGCAGGAGGTTCACAGGGTTGAAATCTTTCAGGACTATGCTTCGTAGAGTATTGCAGTTCATTTCCTAATATGGGATCCAGGGGGTGGAGTGTACTATTGTTCATCTTTGGATGGGTTCTACTATGTATCCCATATATGGACATGGGATCCTGGTATTTTATTTGAGATGATTTGGTGATAGCTTGAGGACAAGCAATTTTCTAGCAGGGAGGACTGTAATGTCCCCACTTTGGGACATCGTCACAGTGTAGAGATTTATGTTGACCAGAGTAGCCAAATGGATGTTATAGTGAGTACATGATTATTTGAGAGGCATTGTGGGTTCCATATTGCATTGATCGTCATATTCCATCATTATGAGCCATTCCACATAGGTTGGCTTTGGTTTCGTTGCATTCCGACGATTTCCATGATTTTGACTATTTTGAGTTATAAGTTAATTGAAATCACTGAAGAGGTCATTTTGGGCACATTACTTGGACGAAACTCTCAGTGTAATAGCTCATTGGAATCGGGAGGAGAAACACTACAAGATGGGATGGCTAGAAGTGACTTTCAGTGGCTAGGAAAAACCACAAGGAGAGATAAGGAGTTTTTCAAAGGTAAAAAGGTTAATTAATTAATTAATTGAAGTGATTTAATTAACTAATTATATATTAATAAAATGAAAGTCACTTTGGAGGGACAAGGTGAGCCAAAAGTATAAAGGAAAGGCAAGGGCCTCTTCTCATTCATTCATGTAGGTTTATCTTTTGATATCTAGCTTTAGCTAATGAGCCCAGGATTGGGGGTTTTGAGGGTTTTGACATAACAAACCCTAGAGGACGATTTAGTGGTGAAAGATTCCACCTAGCTTGTCCCAAGCTTGGTCTCGAAGATGCAATACTCTCCCACACCATTCTAGTTCCATATCTACTCAGTTGGAGGAGGATTCCACATTAGTTGCTTGTGCAGATAGAGAGAGGGCGCACCAGTTGGGGGTTTCCAGCAAGGGGGGGCGCACCATTCATTGAGGAAGGATTCGTCCTAGCTGAGGAGAAGGGATTCCAAGAATTCCAGGTATTGGGTTTCCTTTGCAGGTGTCTTGGCATCATTCTTGGTGGTTTTCCGGAGTCTTTCAGTGGAGGATCTATTTGTATTAAGAGTGGGAGATTTTCCCAAGAGGAGGGTGCACCATCATTTGGAGGGTAGCTAGATCTAAGGATCTAGCAGGTATTTTGAGGATTTGAGCACTTGGGTTATCATTGCAGCATCCTGATCTATCATTGTGGAGAGTTTCAGAGCATTCAGAGACCTCCTTCATCAGGGTCGAATTATCTAGGGCTTCAGTCATCCAGTGGGGCACACCATTCAGTGGAGGAGTTCAGATGTACAAGGTTTGAGAGTGGATTTGGAGATTCGGGAACCTGGGTTGTTCTTACCATCACCTGATCTACTTTTTGGCATCTTTCTGAAGGTTATTGGACATCTTTGGCACCAGGGCCGAATTGTTGAGGAGCTTCAGTTATCCAACAGAGCATGGCATCTTCCAGCAGTGAGGGGTTTGGCACTTGGCATTGGTCTTCATATCTTATCCAACCTTTGGAGGCTTATTTTGTATCGGTAGAGCAATTTTGTAGCAGCTCATACTTGTTATCTATTGTCTATTATCTTGGCCATCTATTGAGCATTCCAGATCGGCATCTCCATTGTAGTAGGTTCTTCTATTTTATGAATAAAGAAGATTTGAGATGTTTTGGCTTGTCTATCTTATTGCATATGGTTGAGGTATGTTCCATGGTTATCTCTTTTTGTTATTTGCTGCATACACACATATAAACACATCTAAACAAATGGATTAACAAATTGTTTGATGAAATACCTCACTCAGAAAAAGTTTTAGAAAAGACACCAAAACAATGATGATCCTTGCATAATGGCTTGGGATCATTACACTAAATATGAAGCTTGGTGCATTTCTTTCCTTACTGAAGAAGTTGTTCTTCTTAGCTTGTTGAAGGATGCCATGAACCTGTTGTTGGAAGGGTTGGATCCATTCAACCAATCTAGCTACATCATCTACCTAAGTGTGGGAGGAATTTGTCAGTGAAGATGCAACATGGAGAGTATGAAGGGTTCTATTATAAACTTGCTTGATTGGGTAGTGTGGAGGAACCCCCATAGGTGCAGAAAGAACATATTGGTACTCGTCTACAATATTGATGTTCTACTTCTACTAGATAGAAAGGTCTTGGGTTGAGGCTGTAGTGGTTGTAGTGTCCTTTTATTCACCTTCTGATCGGATTGTGAAGAGGCTAAACTTTGCAGTATGAGAGATTTCTTTGTGGCATTTTTTTGGTGGGACAATAGTCAGAACTACCTCTAGTATCCGGTATAACTAACCCCCTAGAGTAACAATGATGCTACATGGTTGAGACTCATAAACAACATGATGCCTCCACATATATGGTTTTCCTAATAGAACATCACAGACTTCCAATGGGGAAACATCACACAATACCTCATCCTTGAAGGGCTTGATGCCATAAGATAGGAGACATTGTTGGATGAAACAAAGATCTTGACCTTGGCGAAGCCTCCCAATGTTGTATGGTTATGGGTGTGGTGTTGTTGGCAAATCCAACTACTTGAAAACCTTTGTTGAGATGATGTTCTTTTGGATTTTGTTATCAACAATGAAATGTAGTGGGGTCCCCTTCACCCACATCTATGAATGGAAGGGTCACTCCCCCTCTTCAGTATCCTCTTCTGGTTGAATTGTTGTAGGTGCAATACTAGTAGTGGGTTATGCATCAATGATCTGTCTCCTTTTATTATTTTATGAATCCAGGTCCAAGTTGGGGTTCGAATATTTGTCTTTGAGCTCAACCACCAATCATTGTATTGAGCGACATTCATCAGTGTTGTGCCAAGGGATGTTGTGGAACTCACACCACTTTCCAATGTCTTTCTTAGACTTCCCATTACCCTTCTTTTCCTGGATTTGGGACTGGCTCTCTTGAGGTTGGATTTCCTTTCTCTATCCATGCTTCTCCCACTTACTTTGTTTCTTGAATTTCTTCTTAATTTTGATTGCTTATCGATAAGAAACTCCCTATGAGGAGATGTCCAAGAAATCCATCTATGTTTGGATGTACCTGTGTAGACCATTGCAGTACTTCAAAAACATATGTCGCTCAAAGGTTTTGATACCCAGATTTAAGTGCAAGGTATGAAATATGTTGGTCTACTCTGGCACCGTCTGGCCTCTTTTCTAACGTAGAGTTGTCCATATCATGTATTGGTCATAATAGTTTTCGAAAGGGAAGAACTCCTCCTTTAGGGAATCTACAAAAGCTGCCCAAGTGGGTTCTCTCCCAAATAGTGTACATTCATCCATGGTGTACCTCTCCCAATAACCTTCCCACCAAGCTCTAACATGGGGAATGGATTTAAGGAGCATGAAGGTGATGTTTTCACTGTCGAAATAATTTTGGACAAAGTAATAACCTTCTAGTAGATTTAACCCTTTTTCTAGAGCATTTGCATCTATCTGGACTTCAAATAAGAGGATATAAAAATTGACTTGTACCTTGAAGGGTGTCGCACTTGAAAAATGGTTTCTTGTTGAAGATGCCTTGACTTCCGCCATCAGTAGTCTTCAAAGGATCTAAGTGAAGTTTTCCATCATCTCATTCCTTTGTCACATGAGGGATTCCTCGAGCAACATCTTGAAAGGATATCCTACACTATCATCTCTCTTTTCTATTGAAATAATGTAACTACGAAGAGTATTCTTATTATTATTGTTATTTTATTATTAGGATTAATCCCCATTGTGGATCAATCATGTCGGTAATTGTATTAGGACCAACTCCCCTTCTGCGGATTGGTCATCAAACAATTGTAATAGGAAGAATAAGAAGTCAGCCCCAACAGTTATTATTGAGACCCGGAATTAAATTAAAGGTGGGTTTACCCACCCAAAGTGAGAGGTTGGCCCTGCCAATGAAACCCCTTCACACGTGCCAGTCTTGTATATATAGAAAGCCTAGCGCCTCACTTTAACACACAACTCACTTGCTCATTCTCTTATGAGGCAAGCTGCAATTACCAGTTGGAGAGAGGAGAAGAAGAGTGGTGCATCTTTTGGAGAGGACTATCTGTATTGGTTTGAGTTATCTCTTGAACATTGCATTAGCAATTTATGATAAGGAAGTTTTTGTTGGGTTTTCTTCCCCTAGAGGGTTTCCCAGGATAAATGCTATGTCTCTTGTGAATGTGTATTTCTCAGTGATCTTGTTATTATGTTGCTATTATCTATTGAAATGAAAAGAACCATAGTAATGGCATACACATTAACATGGTATCAGAGCCAACCTGAAGGAAGCATATTTCGCAAGAGAAAAATGTCACTATTGCAGTACCTGCAAATTAGGGTTTTTCAAAAGTGAATCTTTTCAGCTCCAAAACCACCTAGAAAGTTGTGCCCTCCCCCAAGGATCATTTTGGCA
>ML786553.1:434466-446353 GCA_009831015.1 Picea engelmannii | reverse complement strand
ACTTCCCATCCAACCAAACTATTGCCCCTAAACATTAAAACTATATGTTATTAAATAGTACATGATCCAACTCAAGACTTCGTATGAGTGATGATCACCACGATATTGGATTTCTTGTGGATATGATTATAGCTAAAACCACAGTTTTGGTTCTCAAATAAGACTTCAAACTAATTCCCATTGGCTAAGAGCTCTTCTCCAAAATCCAAGAGACCTTGACAAGAATGAAAGTCAACAATTTTACTTAAATAACTATGACAAGTAAACCCACATTACTAATTCACAATTAAATTATGATAAAATTTACTACTTATAAAAAAATTATTCAGAAGTATATTATCGATATAAGTTACTTTTACTATATACAAATTAATATTTAAAATCAAAATTAATAATTTGATATTTTTAATTTTAATAACAAATTATATCATTATTAAAAATATATATTTAAAATAAAAAATAATAATTATTAATTTTAATAAAAAAATGCATTTATATCTAATTACTACGTTTCAATTTTTTAGAAAATCAATCTGAGTGGAATTTCTTAAGAATGTGTACACATTTTATTTGAAAACACATTTGGTTTAATATTTAGTCGGCTACCCATATAAATGCACTAGTTAATCAATCTAAAATGGAGTTGGCTTAGCGTGAGTTGGAATTCGGAATTGATGAAGGGCCCAACGTAAATTTCAATGATATTGTTCACATTAATAACTTGGATTGGTTTGATAAAACGATTTGTCATTGATATTGATATAGTGTACCTTATGAATTTCAATAGTAGCCTGTACATTTATGAAATGGATTAACCTATTCTTATTACTTGAAGTGAGGTTTGTTTGCAATGTTGCAGCTTGCTTTGAATATTTTGTTGCTTTTGTTGAATGCTCAAACTCTAGATCTATTGAGTATTTGGTGTCCCAAGTCAAGTTTAGGGGGATGCTAGCGTTATGTTGTTTAATCTTGTTTTGGTGACTTGTGATTCTTTAAAGGGTGGCTTGTGGTCTTGTTGGGCTATGAATGTAAATCATTACACCACTACAATTAGGTTTATTGGCGATGGGTTAGAACCATCACCATATACTCAATAGTGATGGTCAAAATGACCCCCATAACCAATAAAAGGATATGACCATTTCCATTTCATTGTCGATAATGTCTTTTGCAAGATGTTGTCTAACTATTCTGAGTTTTGGCCCTTTTTACTGGAATCCGACGACATGAATCTGCAAGAAATCACAATTTTATATTGTTTAAATTGCATTTCTGAATGCAGAAATGGATTCAATGTGTTGAGAAACCCTTAGGACATTCAGATTATACAGAATTAAGCACTCAAATCTGCAGATCTAACAATTTCTCGCTAGATTTTGAAATGATGATAAACCATCGTTGTAAAGTTTTAAAAGGTTTATTTTTTTAAGCATCCATCTATGATATCATCATAAATTGACCATCGCTCTAAAGTAAAAATTGGAATTTTTCATTTGCCATAGGCCAAAATTTCAAATTGTTTTAGCAACAACCTTGTAAAGACTCAATAATGTTTATTGCAAAAGACTATCACCAGAAACTAAAGATATTTTGATTTTTTGGGGGCAACAATCATTAGAGGACCATCACCAATAGGTTGCATTTCGAAAATAAATATATTTTTGGAGTGTCGCTCTCCTTAACGTCCTATAAGGAACCTTCTTTTCTTTTTTCTTTAGCCTTAGTCTCTCTTCTCTTTGGAGAGAGTCACCTTTACCAGGCATTTCCTTCTTTAAAGGTCTTCTGTGCAACCCTTCCTTCTCTCAATTCTTACTTTCCATTCTCACACTAGGGCTCTCATTTTTCACAAACTATTTCATGCATTCTTTCCTTTTAGGGGTGGAATATTTTCTTGTTTGGTCCTAGAGGACTTATGTTTGGTTTATCCTTTCCTAAGTCCACTTAGTGAAAGATTCACCCCCAGTGTCGTTTTATCTTCACCCACCTCCCAAAGAGCATAACATTAATCTACTACTCCAACCCTCGAAGGAGATGGGATTCTCCTCTTGTGAGTATGTGCATCCTAGATATCATTTTGTAGATCATGTTAGTGATTTTACTGAGATGACATCGAAGGACTTCCAGGATTGGGAGAGTGAGGAAATACTGAATTTTAAGGAAAAATATTTTTTCCCTGCATCCAGTCTTCCCCACCTTTCAGGCCTAGTTACCTCTACTAATTGCAGAAGGAAAGAGTCTGATTCAGAGATGGATACTCCTATCTGAACTTGAAGATCCTTAGGAACTTGTTCATCAATATCCACCAATAGATCCAAATTAATCTATTATTTTATCAATGCTTGACAGATCAGATCTAGAATTCCCTTTGCGTAGTTTACCTTTTATATGTGATTATCACAGGAATAGCTTAGAATTTAGTAACATGCAAGTTCAATGCATTGATAATAAAATTCCTACAATATCAAAGTTAGTTCATACTTAGTTAGTTTGTGTAAGATTCAGAGAATGGATCAAAAGCTTGGCACTCTAGAAACATGTAAAGTTAAAAATATAATTATTTTGCCAATTGAAACTTAAAAATTAAGAACAAACTTATCAGCTAACAACAAAAATAGACAATTTTGCAATTCTTCTATGATGAAGCATGTTGGATTTACGTGAAGTAAATTGACAATAAGAAACACATGTTTTGAACAGCGAAACATTTGTGCATACTGATAACAAAACGCCATACACTTTCAATGTGCAGGTGGAAATATGAACTTACATCCTGCTTGAGCTCATTTGGAAGCCCTGCAATACAACAAGGAGATTGACATTCCTATGTGATTTCTTTGTGGGAACTACCCTTGTAGACATGTATGTCAAATATGTGGTTATAGAGGATGTAAGCAGAGTGTTTAATGAAATGATTGAGCAAGATGTGGTGTTGTCGAATGCAATGATTGTTGGATATACAAACAGTGGACGTATTTATGAGGCCCTGCAGCTCTTTCAGAAAATGTCCCCAAAGGACGTTGTGTCATGGAACTCATGATTGCAGGATATGCACAAAAAGTCCAATTTGATGAGTCCCTGGAGTTTTTCCACCAAATACCTCAATGGGACTTTGTCTCAAGGAATTCAACGAGTACAGGATATGCACAAAATGAGTTAGTTGATGAAGCTTTGGATCTCTTCCAGAAAATGCCTGAACCTGATGTTATCTCAGGGAATTCAACAATTGCAGGATATCCATAGAATAGGCATGCAAATGAGGCCTTGAAGCTTTTTGAACAAATGTGAATGGGCTGATAAAGACAAATTCAATCACCTTTTCTACCCTGTGATCCCAGCATTTGCAAACTTAGCAGCTCTGGAACAGGGCAAGGTGATCCATGAAAGCATAAATAGAAGTGAATTTCATTCTGATGCCTTTGTGGGTTGTACCCTTGTAGACACGTGTGCCAAATGTGGGAGCATAAAGGATGCATGCAATGTGTTTGACAAAATTTCTAAACAAGATGGCAGTCCCATTTACTGCAATGATTTTAGGAATTCAATGCACAGACATGGAATTGAGGCTCTATAACTATTTGAACAGAAGTAAAACCCTGGTGTGAAGCCCAACAATGTCATTTTTGTTGGTGTTATGGCCACATGCTGCCATGCAGGGCTTGTGGATGAGGGCTTAAACAACTTTGGTCTCATGACAACATTTTCACATCACATCTGAGAAATAGCAGTATTTCTGCAAGGTTGGCCCTCTTGGTCATTCTTGGTGGCTCGATGAGACCCAAAACTAAATTAACAAAATGCCAATAAAACCCAATGCTATTATATGGGTATCTTTGCTCATTGCCTGTAGAAATCATAACATAATGCTGGGAGAATGTATTGTAGACCATTTTTTAGGTTCAAACATTAAGATTGTTTCCCATGATGTCCTTCTGTCAAATATATATGCAGCAATGGGTAGGTGGGATGATGTAGAAAAGGTGCAAAAAGCTATGAAAGCCAATTGGGTCAAAAAAGCCAAGGCTGCAGCTGGATCAAGGTTGATGAAAATGTCTATATTTCCTCAGGAGCAACAGATACAACCCAATTAAAGAAAAAATATTTATCTTTGGAGAAATACATGTGCAAATGAAAGATGTTGAGTATGTTCTGGTTACAAACTTTATTCTGCAAATGTTTAAGAAGAGCATAAGGAACACATTCTTTGCGACCACAGTGAGAAGCTAGCCATTGTATTTGGGTCTCTTTACTCATCCCCTAAAACACCTATCTGGATTGTCAAGAACCTTCACAAATGTGGTGACTTTCACTCTGCTGCCAAGTTCATCCTCAAGTTCATCATTATTGAATTCCTCCTCAAGCTGAGTACAAAACCCTATCATTTAAACGTTTTTGGTGAGCATGTATAGTGCCAACATAAATATCTAGTGAAACTGTGTATTTCGCTGACATGAACCTGGTCTAGTTCACATTCTTGAATAGATATTAACCTGCATTTCAGCATTCTCAGAGAACAAACCGACCAATAGCGCATTCTAAGCAGTATGTATAAAAAATATTCTAATGACTAGAAGTGAGATAATTTTCAAGCCGCCCTTTTTTTTCCAATAGAAAAATGTCTCAAAATTACATAAGGTATAATTTTTTTTACAATACGGTATCGATTCTGCACAATAGAGAGAAGAATCATCCAAATGAAAGTTTGGGCTGTACTGAATACAAAGGAGACTAAAGAGCTATTCACACAAAAAATTACAGCAATCAACTGTAAAAAAGGATGGAAATCAATGGATAGGAAACTATGCTCTCCTCAAAACAGACAGTCTACCTTTAGGTTCCTTTAGCACCTGCTTTGACAGTAAGTCTGTCTCTTTATTGTGCTCTCGGTAAATGTGCTGGAAACTAATATCTTTAAAATTACTTGCCAGTTCCTTTGTTTTTAATTTCCAGCCTTCAATATTCACCGCTTGGAGCTGTTCCTTTTGATTTATCCAATCAATAATAACTTTCGAATCCACCAGGATTTGAATTTTTTCAATTGCCCAAAGCGAAGCCAAAGTGAGAGTCGCCCACAATCCCATGAGTTCCGCCTTTGTGTTGGTACCCGCTCTGCAATTAATGTATCATTTGGTGACCCTCGAAGCATGAGTCTTGAAAAAACCACCCACTGCGCAACACTCCCCAATTGAAAGGGCCGCTCCATTGAAACAAGCCAAAGTAAAGCCCTCGGTGTGAGTAATATCACACACTCTATTTAGGATAGGATTTATAATAGCTGGTTGCCAAGAGAAAGTAACTAAAATCCTATGCACCACTGAGAGGTAAGAGGGTGTGAGTTCCTCAAATAAAACCTTATTCCTCTCAATCCAAATGTGCCAGCAAACAATGGCGGCCAAGCTTACTAGAGCAGATTTTTCCATTGTCTACTCATTTAAACAGTCTGAGACCGTTGTGCCAACCCACTAAATTTTTAAATGGTAGATTTCAGACAGATGGTGCCACACTGCCTTTGTGAAAGAGCAGTGGATTAAAAGATGACTGACATTATCAGAGTTGCAGTTGCAAAGCTTGCAAACCCTCGGGCCTTCCCAACCTTTCCTTTGAAGCGCTTCCCAAGTAAGGATTTTATTAAAAGCTACCAACCACAAAAATAGTTTAATTTTGAGCTGAACTGGCCACTTCCACAATTTGAGAATCCAATCTTTGTCACACTGGAAATCAAGAGGGTTTATAAGTGCCTAATAGAGGGTTTTTGCTGTAATAACCCCAGACACATCCCCTCCGGCCCACACCAGGGTATCCGCACCAATTCTAAGTGTTAAACCTGCGTCCCTTAAAGAATTAACGAATCGATCCCATTTTGTAGCATCCTAACCAATGAGACCCAATGAAACACTCGTACGCCACCGATCAGGAAAGGGAGATCCACTATCAATATCTCTCGCCTGGGCTAGGACTGATACGTGTTTATTGAACAACTACGATTGAAGGGAGTTTGAGAGTAGCGAACTGTCCTCCAGACTAGCGATTTTATCCCTGCCTAATGAAATCCAGCTTCCAGAAACAGGCCTCCAACGAAGCCAGTGCAATAACATGAAAAGATTCTTGGTCAAGCCACTCGAAAAGCTTGACGTCCTTTGCTGCTGCTGGGTTGATTTACGGAGCCAGTCGACCACCTAAGTATCCCCATGTATTTATCAAAAATAATTATGTTCCAAATGCTGTCGATAGTGAGCGCCCTCCAAAATGTGTTTGCCAGTAAAGCAGAGTTGAAAGTAACGAGATTTTTGAGCTCCCATCCCCCACAGTGTTTTGGTCTTTCTAGGAGATCCCATCTACAGAGATGGAAGTGATGTGTTGCCTTCAAGCCACTCCATAGGAACGCAAACATTAACTGCCGGATTCGAGTTAAAAAAGATTTAGGAATCACCTCCATAGACATCCAGAAGATTGATTGACTCTCCAGTACTGATTTGACCAGGATTAATCTACCTCCGATCGATAGCCATTGATTACACCAAAGCCCAATTTTTTTTTTATCTTTGCCACCAACCAGCCCCAATTTTCATCTTTTGCCACTCCCGGATTTAGATAGTAGCCTAAGTACTTGAATCCAGAGTTTAAATCAGCAAAGGTAAACTGTAAGATGGATTTTAATTGATTAAGCTCCAGATCCCGAAGCCCCTAGTAGTGGACTATAGTTTTTGAAGAATTTATGCATAGACCTAAAACATAACAATAAGCTTGAAGAATGTCTAAAATTAATCTCCACTCCACTGAGTCTGCCTTTGACATTACAAGAACATCATCAACAAACATTAAATGGATAATTTTCAAATGCTTAGTTACCTTTATACCAGAAATACTATGATCATCGCTCCCACTTAATAACATCAAGCTGAGCCCTTCCATAATCAAAATGAATAGATATGGGGATAATGGGCATCCCTGATGAAGCCCCCTCCAACTCTTGAAATAATGTGTCGCCTCTCCGTTGATCAAAACTGCAAAGCTGGCACTAGTTACGCAGCACATTATCCAATCCATTAGCTTAACCCCGAAGCCTATTGTGAGTAATATCAGCCTTAAGTACTCCCAGTCTATGTTGTCATAGGCTTTTTTGAGGTCTAATTTCAAAACCAGAGATTTGATATTCTTTTTTTTTATGCTGTGGAGGGTTTCATGGGCCGAACCAATAGCGTCTTGAATCCTTATACCCTTTAGGAATCCCAGTTGTTCTGAAGATAGACACTTTGACAAAAACAACTTTATCCGATTTGCAAGGATTTTAGAGATCACCTTGTAAATGAGATTACATAAGGAAATTGGTCGATAATCATTGAAGGGGACTAGCTTGTTTACCTTCGGAATAAGGGCTAGAAAAGAATTAATACCTCCACAAAGTTGGCCTTTTCTCCTCGAGTCCTCCACCATATCGAGAAGATCATCTCCCACAAGATCGAAGAAAAATATGAAGAACTTAGTTGTCCACCCATCATGTCCCGGGCTTCTTTCTTTTTTAAAATTTTCTAGAACAGATTTGATTTCCTCCAGAGTAACAGGTTTAAAGAGAGTTTCGGCTTCATCCTCATTCACCATACTAGGATAAAGGTTGGAGATCCTAACTAGCTCAGAGTAGTTAGTTCTATCTTTTGCTCTAATTTTTTTTTTAAATAGTTAACATCCTCCTCTTTAATCGCCTTATGCCCGATTAGTTTGTCTCCATTGCCCAATATTAATTCCCACACATGCTTCCGGTTCTTGTTGTATCTTGTCATTTTGTGAAAGAATTTAGTATTAGACTCTCCACTTTTTATCCAAGTAACCCTGCTGCAGATTCTCCAAGCCTCCTCCTCCCCGCGAAGAAAATTATTCATGTTTGTTTCCAACACATTGAGATATTGATCGTCCTCCAAGGATAAGGGACCCTCAACTATTTTAAATAAAAGTTGCTCGATTTCTAATTCCCAGTTTTCCAATAATAATTTTTCATGTGCCTTTACTTCTTTTATCCAATTTTTTGTTTGAATCTTGAGTTCTTTGAGTTTCCATACCGGTCGACGCCATTTATTACCCTCCACCAGGAATTGGGGATCCTTCCATATTAAATGGACCATATTTTCAAATTCAGACTCCTACAACCAATGTGCATTAAACTTGAATGGAAACACCTTGTACAAGGGAGAGTTCTCCAATTGAATAAGTATAGGAGCGTGATCTGAGATGTAGGGATATTCCACCCAAGATATTGAAAGGCCCACAGTGGACAAGGTACCTTTGGATACTAAGCATCTATCAATCCTTCTGGCAATAGAATGTTGACCATCGTGACCGATGTGCCAAGGAAGTGAGTAAGTCTCTAAAAAATACCTCATTTGAACCAGGAACAAACGAACCACCCCAATTTTCTTCTAAGGACAAGATGAATGTCAGGTCACCTGCAATGATAAGATTCAAGGTAGAAAGGATACCGTTGTTTTCTACTGAACTCCAGAAGAGATTTCGATCTTTACACGGCCCATAAATATTTAGGAGTGCCAACTCCTTTTTGGATGAAATACAACCTTTACAACTGGAATCTTCAAGAAGCCCCACTACATCAATGGCTAAAATTTCAAATATTTATACTTTAAAGGCATTTTTAACGTATAGTTGATGGACATGATCAAACATATTTGGATTTTGCAAATTACAATTTACTAGAAGTGCCAAAACAAAGCCCTAAATCCAAGCAACGACCTTCGTATTTGTGTTGCTTGGGTTAATCAAAGTGATCCCCTTACTCATGTGATCTCATATTAATGTTCTGACATAAGTTTTCACAATCATTCTCATCATGTAAGTGTACATGAAAGCCCTTAAGTCCATTGGCTAGATTGACAAACAATCTAACATTATCATTATCTTTTATGATTACTATGAATATATCTCTTCAATTATGATAGAGTTTTATAATCATCATAGTTTCTTTTTGTTTGTTTTTTTAAATAATTTTTTCATTTTTATGGATTTTAATTTTGTTTCAATTTAATAATCAATGTTACAGAAGAGACACGTCTACGTGGGTTGTAGATGCACCTTGCTACTCTCAGTGCAACAATCTTTAGTATAATGCAGGTTAAGGTGGTTTTCAAATGGGAACCCCCTAGCCACACTTGCAACATCACAAGAGCATTTGAAACTTCAACAAAATCTTTGTGTCTTTTTTGGAAATGTTTCTTTTAATAACTTATTATTGTCCTTTGGCTAAATGGTTGTGCCCACAATGAGTGCCAAACATCAATAAAATGTTAAGCATAAAATCATGTCGAAATTCCTCTTTGTCATAAATTATAAGAATTAAACTAGTGTTATCAAAACATGAAATTGCTTAATAATCCTCCTAAAAATTGAGATTAAACTAGTGATCTCAAAAGAATGCAATGGTTATGACAACTATAATGACAAAGGATCACACAAGATTAGTTGATATTTAGTTGTTGTAGCAACTACCTTGATTACAAAATTTCAGAAAAAGCTTTTAGTTTTTGAATAACAATAATCTCAAGAACTACATTGTGAGGGAGAGTGTATGAAACATAATTATGCAAATGCCAATTCCACAACAAAACCATGGAAAAAGGATGAAGAAAACATAGGAAAAAACAAACTTTGCATTCTGACAATCATGACTTTCATCAGAGAAGCATATGAAACTTGTCCAGATGGATAAGAAAGTGGGTTGTTAGTTGAAACTATTTTTTTTGGGATAAACCATGTTGGTAGGAAAAAGGTTAGCCCATCTAGAATGAATGTGCACCAAAGGAAGAAATATCTCACAAACTTAAAAAGATTTGCAAAGCCACTAGAGATTAGACATGAGCTGATCTAGAGGGATGAGTGGAAAATAAATGTTGACTATAGCTATATTGTCATCACTTATTATTGTTGTGTCATCATATGGAAATACAATCTTGTGAAGGAATATTATGTGGTCAATGGGGGTGCAGGTGTTTGAGGATTGTGATTGAAGTCAATAACTCCTAATGGAACCTAACTGCTTTCCTAGAACTAGTTTCTTTCATGGTTGTTTCGACATAAGAAGCAACTTATATATTATAATTTTCTCAAGAGAGCATGGCACAATCTTTCAATCTTCGGAGATAAACAAGCTTGGAAAAAACTTGAGGAAAATTTTGGATTTGGATTACAGAATTCAGTTTAAGATTTGTGAAGAAGAAGAAAACATTTCATTGAATGCTAGAATTACCTGGATACATAATGTTTTCAAACCTCCACTTAATTTGATCTTTCAAAGCAAGCCTGTAGAAATCATAAAATTGTCGATGTTATTATCTGGGTATCTTTGCTCATTGCCTGTAGAAATCATAACATAATGCTGGGAGAATGTATCGCAAACCATTTTTTAGGTTCAAACAATAAAATTGTTGCCCATGATGTGCTTCTGTCAAATATATATGTAGCAGCGGGTAGGTGGGATGATGTAGAAAAGGTGCAAAAAGATATGAAATCCAATTGGGTGAAAAAATCCAAGGTTGTAGATGGATCAAGGTCGATGAAAATGTCTATGTTTCCTCGGGAGCAACAGATAAAACCCAAATTTAGAGAAAAAATATTTATTTTGGGAAAAATACTTGTGCAAATGAAAGATGTTGAGTATGTTCTGGTTACAAACTTTATTCTGTTAATGTTTAGGAGGAGTGGAAGGAATACATTCTTTGCGATCATAGTGAGAAGATATCCATTGTATTTGGGCTTCTTTACTCATTCCCTAGAACACCTATCTGGATTGTCAAGAACCTTCACAAATGTGGTGACTTTCACTCTACTGCCAAGTTCATCCTCAAGTTCATCAGTATTGAATTCCTCCTCAATCTAAGCATAAAACCTAATCATTTAAATTTTTTTGATGAGCATGTATAGTGCCAACATAGAGATCAAGTGAAACTGTGTATTTCACTGACAGGGACCATTTAGATATTAACCTAAATTTCATCATTCTCGGAGAACAAACCGACCAATAGCGCATGCCAAGAAGTACGTATAAAAAATATTCTAATGACTAGAAGTGATATGATTTGCAAGCCGCCCTTTACAACTGGAATCTTCAAGGAGCCCCACTACATCAATTGCTAAAAATTCCGATCTTTATACTTTAAAGGAATTTCTTACGTATAGTTGATGGACATGACTAATCATGTTTGGATTTTGCAGATTATAATTCACTGGAAGGTGCCAAAATAGAGCCCTAAATCCAAGAAACAACCTTCATATTTGTGTTGCTTGGGTTAATCAAAGTGATCCCCTTACTCATGCAATCTCATAGTAATGTTTTTATATAACTTTTCACAATCATTCTCATCATGTAAATGTACATGCAAGCCATTAAGTCCATTGGCTAGATTGACAAACAACCTAACATTATCATTATCTTTTATGAGTACTATGAATGTATCTCTTCAATTATGATAGATTTTTATAATTATCATAGTTTTTTTTTGGCTTTTCTATTTTTAAATAATTTTTTGTTTTTATAGATTTTAATTTTGTTTCAATTTAATAATCAATATTACAGAAGAGACACATCTACGTGGGCTGTAGATGCACCTTGCTACTCTTATTGTAACAAGCTTTAGTATAATGCAAGTTAAGGTGGTTTTCAAATGGGAACCCCCTAGCCACACTTGCAACATCACAAGAGCATTTGAAACTTCAACAAAATATTTGTGTCTTTTTTGGAAATGTTGCTTATAATAACTTATTATTGTCCTTTGGCTAAATGGTTGTGCCCAGAATGAGTGCCAAACATCAATAAAATGTTAAGCATAAAATCATGTCAAAATTCCTCTTTGTCATAAATTATAAGAATTAAACTAGTGTTATCAAAACA
>ML786553.1:386216-405781 GCA_009831015.1 Picea engelmannii | reverse complement strand
TTTATTTTCCAGGTTATTCCTAAAAGACATTCAACATATTGGACTCGTTCTGCGTAAATTAAGAGCATTGGAATCCTAGAAGATTATCCCACATGAGCCATTAAGAAAAGAAGGATAGGATATCCATTGTGGTGTATATGGCAATGGTAGACATTTCAATGGCTATTTGATGACTATATGAGACCTCCACTAATAGGGATTATAGTCCTTAGCCTTAGCATATGCATTTTTCCTTCATAATTTGGCGGGAGAAGACTATTGTGATTTGGAGAATGATGAATTCCTATTTTCAAGAAATAGTTGAGTTAGTCTCATATTCTTGTGACTAGTTGAGATCCTATCACCAACTAGATCTATAATTGTATTTTCATTGTTATTTCTGATCTGGCCTCCTAGTTTGTTGAGGTAGTTTTTTTTTTTTAATGTAAATATATGTAAGCTTATGTTTGGCCTAATAAAATTGAGTGAAAGATTTTGTATTTCACATATTGTTTGTTGAAATATTCTCATGAGTGGGATTTCCCACATCATTTGTATTAGAGAAAGTTTATTATCCATTACCATGGGTTTGGGTATATGTTCATTGTTTCTCTACTTTTGTTCTCTGATCCAATTTGGGTTTGGGGATTAGCTTCTTTTGTTTGTTGGTGATGATCTTTTCCATATGAAGATGATCCAACAAAATTTTATTATGAGAATAATGTCTAGAAGAGATTTTTTGAATTGAATATTTCTATCTTTCGTTTGGCTGACTTAGCATAGAGGTGAACAATATTTCAGTTATCCCATATTCCATTGTGGATACTATGCACTAATATCCTCACAATTTGTTCACGACGATGGGTATTTCACAGTACTCTCCTCACATTATGTTCACCAAGGTTTAATCACTTACTCTTTTAGGTTCTATTGTGGGTATGGAGGTGAGATACAAAGACCATTCACATAGCATGAATCCCATAAAATAGATTATTTGACCACCCTAATTAGAATATCAACCATTTTTTATGATCTTCTATAGCGAATTGAGGTTGTTATTTTATATACCTGTTATTGATGTTTGAAGATGTTGTGAACAAATACTGTGTTTTGTTGGAATATTGTTTAATACTGAGAGGGGGATGAATCGATGTTATCCTTTTCCAAAAATTTAAAACCACTTAAATATTAATTTTATCAAACAAAAAAAGATCAACAAAAAGATATAGTATGCAAAATTTAATGTGAAAAACTGAACATGGAAATAATCACAACTATTCTTTTTATTTTTAATAAATATTACATTTAATTCATGGGCTCCAACTCAAAAGGAAACACCAATTCTGTGTTTATACCCCCTACAACTCCCACGCGTGGATGAGTGTACATTATTTCGGGGAGCAAAGTCTTCATGGGGTATAAACACGGTTGAAAAAAAAGACCTCTAAATCAGGAAGATAATCAGGCTCCACAACCAACAATCTCCCACTTGGAGATTGATCTCAACAACTCCATCATTGTTGTATCTGTTGGACTATGATCCTTCTTGGACCTGGAAAATTTCTCATCTTCACCTTCATTTTTGAATACCAACTGAAACTGAGCAGGAACTCAGTGTCTCCCTGGTTACTCCCTTTGTTAACATATCTACAAGATTCTTGCTAGTGTGTATCTTTTCCAGCTTCGAATGTCCATCTTCCAAGAAGGATCGTATGAAATGGTACCTGAGCCGTATATTCTTAGTATTCGAATGGAAGGTTGATTTATTTTCAAGATGAATGGCACTCTCACTGTCACAATACAACCTACTATTCTCCTGCTTCTTTCCCAATTCCTCCATAAACCTTTGCAACCAAATCATTTATTTACTAGCCTCTATAGCAAAAACATACTCTGCTTATGTTGTTGAAAGTGAAATGACCTTTTGCAGTTTCGAAATTCAAATTATTGTTGTTCCACCTATAGTAAAAACATACCATGTGGTGCTCCTCCTGTTATCTTTATCACATGCCATATTTGAATCAACATATCCCTGTAGAACAATGTTTGAATCTCCAAAACATAATGCATGAGTAGTAGTACCTCTCAAATACATGAGAATCCACTTTACTGCCTCCCAATGTTCTTTACCTGGATTGTTCATATACCTTCTCATAACTCCCACTACATCTGCAATATCTGGTCTAGTGCAAATCATCGCATACATCAAGCTGCCAACTACTGATGAATAAGGGACCCTGGACATGTATTCTATCTACTCCTATGTCTTAGGACACATTTCCTTAGTTAATTTGAAATGGCTAGCCAAAGGTGTACTAACTGGTTTTTCATTCTTCATTCTAAACCTCTCCAGCACCTTCTCTTTGTACTCACCCTGAGACAATGTCAATTTGTGATTTTTCCTATCTCTTGTTATTCTCATACCAAAGATTTTGTTTGCAGCACCCAAATCCTTCATCGCAAATGAATTAGCTAATTTCTTCTTGAGCACATTTATATCCTGCATATTAGACCCTGCAACAAGCATGTTATCTACATACAATAGCAAGATAATATAGATTCCATTTTCTAGGTTTTAAAAATAAACACAGTGATCAGAATGCCATCTACTATAACCTTGTTCTTTCATAAACCTGTCAAACTTCAAATACCACTGACTTTGAGCTTGCTTTAGGCCATACCATCTCTTCTTCAACCTGCATACCAAATTCTACTTCCCTTTGACCTCATACCCTTGTGTCTGCTGCATATAAATCTCTTCCTCAAATAACCATGGAGAAAAGTTGTTTTTACATCTAATTGTTCAAGGTGAAAATATTTTACTACCATAAGACTTAAAATAGTCCAAATTGAAGTCATTTTAACAACAGGAGAAAATATTTCATCAAAATATATATCTTTCTTTTGTGCAAACCCCTTTACAAAAAGTCTAACCTTGTACCGATTTTTGCCTTCATATTCTTCCTTCAACTTGTAAACCCATTTATTCTGCAATGCTCGTTTTCTTGTAGGCAGCTAAACCAAATCCCAAGTTTGGTTATTTACCAGGGAATCCATTTCCTCTTTCATGCCTTGCTCCCACTTCTTTTTAGTGTCTACCTGCATTGCCTCTTCATAACATTTTGTTTCACCGGAATTAGTCAACAATAAATAATACAATGAAGGAGAGTATCGTTTAGGGGGTCTACTTAACCTGGTAGATCTTCTAACAACACTTGCAAGAGTTTAAGGTACCTGCTACTCCAGTTGTTGTACATTTTGATTTTTTGGTACCTTTGGAATTTCTTTTTGAGTGATCTCATCAAGCACTGTGTATTCTGGTTTTTCTTTTTCTTGTATCTTTCCCTTCAAGTGATCTTTGTAAATGAACTTCTCATTGAATATGACATCTCTACTCCTAATGATTTTATGATTTTCATAATCTCATAAGCGATAACCAAAATCATTAACACTGTATCCAATAAAGGTACACTTCTTGAATTTTTCCTCAAGATTTGTTCTATTTTCTTTATCAATATGGACAAATGCTTCACAACTGAAAGTCTTCAAAAAAGAATAGTTTACCTTTTTACTTGTCCATGCCTCCTCTGGAATTCCACCATCCAAATCACTTGAAGGTCCTTTGTTTATTAAGTAAACAACATTATCTACAACATATGCAAAGAACTATAATGGAAAACCAGCATGTAAACTCATACTCCTTGCATGCTCCATGATTGTCTCATTCATCCTTTCCGAAACACCATTTTCTTGTGGTGTTCCTGGAACTGTCTTCTCTCTATGAATCCCATGGTATGAACAACAATCATCAAACTCATTGTTGCATTATTCACCTCCATTATCTGATCTGAGACACTTCAACATTTTTCGTGTCTCATTCTCAACCAAAGCTTTCAATTTCATAAAAGTATCAAAAACATATGATTTGTGTCAAATGCAATAAACCCAAGTTTTTTTAGTTGCATCACCAGTAAAAGTAACATAATAATGAGATCCACCAAGACATGATACATGAGATGGTACCCATACATCTGTATGCACAAGCTCTAACCTTTCAATGTTCTTTTCTTTTCTGACTTTGAGAAATATGACTCTCTTTTGTTTTCCATAAACACAATGCTCACATAAATCCAAATTAATTTGTTTAAGATCTGGCAACAATTTTCTTTTGTGAAGTATCTGCATCCATTTTCTATATTTTTAAAATAAACACAGTGATCAGAATTTCATCTACTATAACCTTGTTCTATCATAAACTTGTAAAACTTCAAATACCACTGCCTTGGAGCATTCTTTAGGCCATACCATATCTTCTTCAACCCGCATAACAAATTCTCCTTCCCTTTGACCTCATACCCCTGTGGTTGTTGCATATAAATCTCTTCCTAAAAATAACCATGGATAAAAGCTGTTTTTACATCTAATTGTTCAAGGTGAAAATCTTCTACTGCCACAAGACTTAAAATAGTCCTAATTGAAGTCATTTTAACAACAGGAGAAAATATTTCATCAAAATATATACCTTTCTTTTGTGCAAATCCATTTACAACAAGTCTAGACTTGTACTGATTTTTTCCTCCATATTCTTCCTTCAACTTGTAAACCCATTTATTCTGCAATGCACTTTTTCTTACAGGCAACTGAACCAAATCCCAAGTTTGGTTATTTACCAGGGAATCCATTTCCTCTTTCATTCCTTGCTCCCACTTATTTTTAGTGTCTACCTGCATTGCCTCTTCATAACATTATGTTCCACCATAATCAGTCAACAATAAATAATGCAATGAAGGAGAGTATCATTCAGGGGGTCTACTTAACTTGGTAGATCTTCTAACAACACTTGCAGGAGTTTGAGGTACTTGTTGCTCCTGTTGTTGTACATTTTGATTTTCTGATACCTTTGGAATTTCTTTTTCAGTGATATCATCAAGCACTGTGTATTCTGGTTTTTCTTTTTCTTGTATCTTTCCCTGCAATTAATCTTTTTGCATGAACTTCTCATTGAATATGACATCTCTAATCCTAATGATTTTGTGATTTTCATAATCCCATAAGCGATAACCAAAATCATTAACATTGTGTCCAATAAAAGTACACTTCTTGAATTTTCCCTCAAGCTTTGTTCTATTTTCTTTATCAATATGGACAAATGCTTCACAACCAAAAGTATTCAAAAAAGAATAGTTTATCGTTTTACCTGTCCATTCCTCCTTTGGAATTCCACCATACAAATAGCTTGAAGGTCCTATGTTTATTAAGTAAACAATAGTATCTACAACATCCTCCTAGAATTAGAAGTGAAAACCAACATGCAATCTCATACTCCTTGCACGCTCCATGATTATCATCTTCATCCTTTCTAACACACCATTTTCTTGTGGTGTTCCTGGAACTGTTTTCTAGTTGCATCATCAATAAAAGTAACATAATTTCGAGATACACCAAGAGATGATACATGCGGTGGTCCCCATACATATGTATGCACAAGCTCTAACCTTTCAATCTTCTTTTATTTTCTGACTTTGAGAAATATGACTCTCTTTTGTTTTCCATAAACATAATGCTCAGAGAAATCCAAATCAATTTGTTTAAGATCTGGCAACAATTTTCTTTTGTGAAGTATCTACATCCATTTTCTATCTTTTTAAAAGAAACACAGTGATCATAATGTCATCTACTATAACCTTGTTTTTTCATAAACCTGTCAAAATTCAAATACCACTGCCTTGGAGCTTCCTTTAGGCCATACAATCTCTTCTTCAACCTACATACCAAATTCTCCTTCCCTTTGACCTCATACCCCTGTGGTTGCTGCATATAAATATCTTCCTAAAAATAACCATGGACAACAGTTTTTTTTACATCTAGTTGTTCAAGGTGCAAATCTTCTACTGAAACAAGACTTAAAATAGTCCTAATTGAAGTCATTTTAACAACAGGAGAAAATATTTCATCAAAATATATACCTTTCTTTTGTACAAACCATTTTACAACAAGTCTAGCCTTGTACCAATTTTTGCCTCCATATTCTTCCTTCAACTTGTAAACCCATTTATTCTACAATGCTCTCTTTCTTGTCGGCAACTGAACCAAATCCCAAGTTTGGTTATTTACCAGGGAATCCATTTCCTCTTTCATGCCTTGCTCCCACTTCATTTTAATGTCTACCTGCATTGCCTCTTCATAACATTATGTTTCACCAGAATCAATCAACAATAAATAATGCAATGAAGGATACTATCGTTCAGGGGGTCTACTTAACCTGGTAGATATTCTAACAACACTTGCAGGAGTTTGAGGTACATGTTGCTCCTATTGTTGTACATTTTGATTTTCTGGTACCTTTGGAATTTCTTTTTCAATGATCCCATCAAGCACTTTGTATTATGGATACACTAATGATATATATTGATAGGTCATTGTACATACATCTTGTGTTCTTTGTGTTACTTGTGGTGATGACTTATTGATGATATGTGTTGTTGATATATGTTGTTGATATATGTTCACATCTAACTGGTTATAAATGATAGCAATAGGTAATGAATAAATGTTGAATGTTAACTAAGGATTTTTATGTGAAGAGGGAAGTTTTGGGTAAAAGAGCCCCACACTTATTCACCCCCCCTCTAAGTGTGGTAGATGTGTCCAACAATATTCATTTCAAATCAACCATCTATATTATTACCAACTTTCATCCTTTTGTTAGTCCATAATCATTTAATCTACCATCTTACATCACTTTCCTATGTCTTTTTTGTGTCTATAATGGGGGATACATCATGGACCTCCTTCGATGAGTTTGTTTCCATCGAATTCAAAAAATTATCCAAGAATTAGACTTAGAAATAATTTAATACCTTGATATATACATGCCTCAATGGAAGGCCTCCTCACTCTTGACAGTATGTTCACATCATTGACCTCTGATCGAATTATTCCATGAGTGTTTGACATCAACTCATTTATTCACATTCAATGGAAAGTACAAAGGTAACTTGGGAGTCATTTTCATTATTGGTGATTTCTCTCGCACTTGTTAACAGTATACATTAATGACCAGTAATCAAGTGGTCTCTACCATGTTCAACATCAAGTCATTTATTCACATGGCTAGAATCGTACCATTTCAGGATCATGATGAATACCCTGGGTTGGGAGCTCAATATTTTATGTGCTTTACCCAAGATGTGATGGAGATCACTTGAATATGTAAATGATTCCAGTATAACCACCATATTGGAAATCTCAATGATGTATATATTGTCACATAGCTCCAATTTGTATTGATTTGTGGCTATTCTTTTTTCATACCATAGCTCCACTGTGTATTTTTTGTGGATGTGACATAATTGAGTCATGAAGGTATGGATCCACATTGTGTTGTCGATGGCCATATCACTAGTCAATATTTTTCATGGATCTGTGGCATATTGGTCAGTGGCCATGCTTTGAGTTGATTTGTATTCCTAGCATAAGTATGCATGCCTCGGGATTGATATGTATATATTGTTTGATGGTTTCTTCCGGCTTCTTTGAATTTCTCCTACTCCACCACCCTTGCATCGATATTTTTGTAAAGTTTTTCGTCCATCAATTTCTCTTATGACCTCACACTTTAGGGGGCATTTGTTACACACCAAAATTTCACACTTAGGTGTCGCATATTTTACATGTCTTAAGTGTCTCAAAGTGTCATATACATCTTACTAAGTGTCGCATGCACTTTCACAAGTGTTGTATCCACATTACTAAGTGTCGCATGCACTTTATTGAGTTTCATAAATTTTGACACCATGACTAAATGATGGTTATGTTCCCTAAGGGTGAATTAGGAAATATTGACAAAATGTTGAAACCTGACCACTTTCCCTAAGTTTTGAGCCTTTTTTTACCACTAACTCCCCTCTATCCATGCATAGGGAGAATTAATTCTTCCTAATCAATTATGGGGGAGTGTTAGGTCAGTTAGATCTAACCCACCATTTTATATGGGGAAATACCAACATTATTTTGTATTTTTTATCGTCAAAGGATGACTCAGGGACTCGACTCATCCATATTCCATCCATTTTGGGTACTAAATCCTAACCTAAGGAGTAAATATCTAAACCATTCCCTTGAATTTTTATGGTGGTTAAGGCTCCCAAGTTCTATATAAACAAGTCCATTCATGGCTTAAAGGGGGGAAATGAATTGAAGAATCATCATTATGATCTCAAGACATTCATGCAAGGGTTGGGCTAGAGATCTTGGAGAATATTGTTGTACCATCAAATGTGATTTTTAAGTGCCTTATTTTTTGGATTTCCATTAATATCAACTTGGACTATTCCTTTCATTATGTTGTGCATGATAGTGTCTATGCTTAAGTCAAATAGAGTATAGATAGATTTAGTTCTTACCTAATAATATCTAGTAGAAGTAGAAAGGTTGTGTTACCTCTTGTTTTGCAGGTCTCTTTGATCACTGAAAGAATTGGAGTAGCGAAGTAAAATATAGAACAACAAGGAAAAACTTTGGGAAAAAGTGAGTCTTCCTTCTTCTATCTATAGTTTAAGGAACTAGATCTAAAAGGAAAGTAGTAACCACTTGTTTTCTTCTATATTTGGACCAAAGAAGAGGTCTTGGCCCAAAGGGGAGTTTAACCTATCCACAGTGAAATTTCTCACAACACATGTTCTTGCCCATATCTTCCACTATAGTAGCTTCCCGAATGTTATGCACATTCTTCATCCTATCTCCCCTATGGGGACAATATTTATACATGTGGTCTAACTCACATCCCAAACACTTTATGGGCTACTACCTTGGCCTCGTCCCTAAGGAATTTGTCATCTTACGTTCAATTTTTGCTAGCTTCCCTTGCTAATATGCTTGAGGTTTTTTCCTAAATAAAGGTGGATTGAATCCTTTTTTCCTTTGATCCATATTTCCTTTATTCTTGTCATCCTTCCCTTGTTCTACTCATATAATACTTGGAATTCCCTATGGATTCCTTCAAAGTCTTAGGCTCATTGTTGGTGCAATTATATGTTTAATATATTGCAATCATTTAATATGTCAATATCATTTCATAACCAATAGAGTTGATGCACTATATGTGTTGATAACATATAAGTTCATATGTCTTATGAGTATATCCTACATAAGGAAACACTCCAAAGCCAATACTTTGTTTTCACACTCTTCAAGTAACACTCTCCACATAGTTCAAATATGAGAAAGAAAAACTCATAAACAAAGTCCCAACAAGCATGTGATCTAAAGCTCTTGCTCAGGTGATGAATATGTTAATATACAGGCTCGTGAAAGGGAAAGATGAACTTTGACCCTATTTCTTATAGCAACTAATCTAACAACAATTTGTAAATAACAATTTGCACACTCTTAAAAGAAAGATCGATCAATCCTAGAGGAAATACTAGGTTTAGTAAGATACTCCATTATAGGTGCATGTAGGGTGAGAGACGGAGACCTTGATTGTTCATGTATTTACAATATATATCCTAATCAATTCTGGAAGAAACTATAGGTATAATGAGATACTCCATTATAGGTTCATGTAGGGTGAGAAATGGAGATATTACTTTTCCTTATACTTGCAAATGTAGAAACAAATATTAAAGATTCAATATGACAATTGATTGTCTACACAGGTACTCACAATAATAACAAATGTTTACTCAAAAATATAAGTTGAAATAAGAAATATATGTTGTAATCTAGAAATATTGCATTGAACAATCTATGTTGCACTCAGAGATCTCACTCACTCAGAATTACCATACATTTATATTGCATGCTATCAAGTGTCTTACTGAAACAAAACAAAAGTAAAATTAAATATGATGATCGAAACACATAATTCTTTCATCCACACATAGCAAAATTATATCTACACAGAATATACAAGGAATATTAACTTGGTTGGGTCGGTGGGCCCTTTCCATACCAACAAGGTAGCTTTAAAAGAAACTTACAGAAGAAAGGTTTGATCACACACATAAATTCCATGAATTTCAATTTATATCATTACTTCACAAACATGGGTACAATCAATAGTATTCAAGAATCAAATATACAACATAACAATACTTAATTACATCTATTTCCATCTATCATCTACAAGGATCTCTCTTTTAAAGAGAAACAACCGTTACAATCAAATTTTGGAGATAAAATCAAATGGTTGCACAAATATTACAATTGGTTGATGTATCATTTTTCATGGGAATGACTTCATCCTCATGACATGAAGTGCATGAGTATGAAGTGTATCGTGGTCTTCAACGAACAAAGGATGTTTGAGCCAACAAGCTCCTTGGACCCATCGAAAGAAAATTTGTTCAAATATCCAAGCCTGTAGATGTAGAACTGGTACCCGACGTGAACAGATGGAACATGAAGATTGGTGTCGTATGCACACAATTAAGTATATTGGTACTGGACTAGCCCAAAAACAAGTACCATATGAATATATAAATGTGTATCGGACAAGCACATGAATAGGTATCGGACGAGCACAAAAATAGGTACCAGACGAATTGAATACCGGATGAATAAGAGATGTGTCAAAATGTCTTCTTGGATCATTCAAAGTAATTAGAGAGAATTTAAAATAATTTATTCAATTTCAATCATTAATAAATCTCATAAATCATGATTTAAACATAAGTTACCTCATATATACATAAGAGTGCCTAAAAGACATGTCTTTTGAAGAAAATAGGCAAATAGTGCATATGTCTAAGGAAAATTTGGTTAAGATATAGGACAAGATAAGGTAATTTGAGGTACTAAAAAGGATACCCAACATTTCCCCCATGCCCAAGTCATTTCATTTCCTCATGCAAAAATTGTTGAACCGGTCCTCAAAATTTCAAAACTGGTGTTGTCCTCCACCTTGCTTGAACATAAATTGCGTAGTTTTAAGATATCAAAACCTGAAGCCTCATCCTTAAGCTCCCTCTAAATAACTCATGTGTACTATATTAGGCACAAAAACTTATTTATATTGGCAGATACCTCGTCATGCTCATCCTGTAACATTCGATTATTCTCCTTCAACTGTACATTTTCTTTCTTGATGCACATGTCCAAAACTTTACACTCCTCCACTTCTTTCTTCAATTCTTCATTATGTTTTGTAAGCCTTCCAACTTTCAATACCAACTGATGTTTGGTCAAAGAAATGACAGGAACAAGTGTTGCTTTCTCATTTATCTCCTCCCTGGGTTCAACTTCCCTCCTTAAATCCTTCAGTGTCGCTGTCACTAATTCCCCAGTTTGACTAATAGTTGCTACATACATATCTTCTTACTCTGGTGAGGTTGGAATGTCAACTAGATCCTATGGAAAAGAAGGACCATGAGGAAATGTCACCTTTTTATACATTCTCTTAGTGGTTCTTCATGCTGGACCTGATGCTCCCTCGGGTTTGCTAACAGGAACGAAAATTTCCAAATCAAACCATCTCCTTTTCTTATTTTAAGGCTCAGATAGGGGCACTGTACTTTGTTTTTCATGTTCCTTCCTTGTTTTTCTCTTAGAGGAATCAAATGTAGGCATTAGAATTTGTTATCCCTATGCACTTCTTGTATTTCTGATAGAGGACTATACAATAGCACTCTCTTCATTGTTTCTAAGTTTCTTCTTACCCTGAACTCTCAATTCATGTGTCTTCTCTAATTCTCCAAATTTCTCCTGAGGTAATTCAACAATCAAACTATCTTCAATTCCTCCATCCTGCTCTTGAGGTAATTCAACAATTACTTCTTGAACACTATCTGCAATCTCTCTAGCATCATTACCAAACCTTCGTTTCTTCCTCCTTTTCTCACTCATTTGTGTTTTTATTTTAAAAGACAGGTCTTGGTGAGTTTTCTTGGTTTTGGATGATCGTTCCACCATAGGGGCAGGTTTTTATTCTAACACTATTTTTTTTCCTTTGTCCAGTTTCCTAACAAATTTTAGTGAACTAGGGCCAACAGGGTCTACTTCATTACCTGGATTTTTTCTTTTATTTCTAATGTCTCCCTTCTTTTTTCCTGACTCCTTACTATATTCCCCTGTCACATTTCCTTCCACAGACTTAAAAACCTCTTGAGAATTTTTTTATGTGAGGAGTTTCTTCCAACTATTGTCTTGTTTTCTCAACTCATGAACAAAAATTAGTTTCATCAAACCATGGTGATAGAGACTGGTTTCAGGCTTCTTAGAGGAAGACTTAACCCTTCTCACCATTTTATTTAGACTCATCCAAAGAAAATGGGGAAAATGTATTTTTGGTCCTCCCTCAAAATTCAACAACAACCTTAAATGATAAAGAAAATTTACTTCATACCTCCCTTCATAGGTTAAAAAAATTTGCAAGAAAACAAGCATTGTCCAATATTCCTCCTTGATCCAGTTCCGAGAGATGCCTTTTGTCCAATATGGGTCCATATGCTCAGGCTTAAATTTTTTATGACAAAGGCTCCTATCAATGGTGATGCATTTGAAATGCTTATCTCCAGTAGAAGGTGACTCTGTCGATTCTTCTATGGTGGCTTTAGTGATCGTTAACATTAGTTCCCCCAAATGGACACTCTCTCCATCATAACTTTGGGCAAAGGCATGTGACACTCCTTCATGATGTTCTTTGATTTTTTCTAGAAAAGGAACCCAGCCAGCCCTTTCAAATTTATCTATGCATGCTTAATACTCCTTTCGTCTCTCTATAAATATGGAACATTGGTTCATGCTAGTCAACCCCCATGCTTGTTTGAAAACAGGTCTCAAAATAAGTGTAGGGAACATAATTCGGGCGAGGATTTGGTACTGGAAGAAAAATTACAAGAACAGGGTGACGAAGACAGAGTAATGGGATGAATTGATAGTAGAAGAAAATAGAGTGGAGGTGTATAGTATGAAGTGGGTAAATAATGCTCATATAGATGGAAAATCCATACAGAAGAGAGTTTATAATGAAAACGAGAAGACAACGGTCAAATATTTATAATTATGGCGTGGCAAGGAAAAATTCAGAAATTATGTCGAGGGATTGCACCCTTGGATAACATGATGATCATATTCATAAGTAATGTCACATTCCATTCACACCAGTTTTCGTAATGATTACAGGAAATGTGGGCGATGTGACCGAAATTCACCATTAGGTAGCAGTCTACATCATAGGTTTGAATCACTAAGTAACAATGTAAGGTTATAGAAGGTGGAATAATCATAATTTCAACATCACATGAATGGAATTTTTTGAAAAGAGATTTTCAAATTGGATGATCATTTCTCAAGGGATGTTTGCCATTTTCCCAATTATGTTGCATGTGAATTTGTTCTGCTGAAGGATCATGCTAGAAAAACTAGAAACAACAGATTGGTACATGAATGTTGAAATTGCAATGGAAGTTTCATAAAATGAGGAAAAAGAATCCAATGATTGGGCTCCAAGCTCTGTAAAAAGAAGGAAACTTTAGCTAGACAAACTCTTGTAGAGATGCAAAAACCTCCTCTTTTTGGAACCAAACTAACCACTAATTTTGTTGCCACTTCCATTTTATTGGAAATAAAAATGTAACTACTATTGTCCTATGGATTTTTCTCGAGCCCGGGTCAGTTAATGTTCGCCGATGATTTCAATTTTTAGGAGTCTGGAAAACTTAAAGAAAACTCCATCTATTGTTTTGTGGATTTTTCTCGAGCCCAGATCAATTAATTCTCACCGTTGTTTTCAATTTTAAAGAATCTGAAAAACTTAAAGAAAACTCCATTAGGCTCCTTTTCCACGAGTAATCTACCAGGGTTGGATAAATGAATAAACTTACACCTGGATCATGTCCTCTTTATTTCTTATCTACATGAGAACACAATTAGATTTTTCTCTTGTTAGTAACACCAAAATCACTATCTAACAACACACCTATATACATATATGTACAAAGTTAAATTAAATTACACAACAAAACTTACAGTGGTGGATCAGCAGGAGGAGAACTCCTCTTTCTTACCAATTGCATTTTAGGATTTTGAAGAACCTATTTGATAAAATCCTATTTAGAAAGAGGCTTATGATAAACTTTCAATCGATGCACATTTACGACAAAGGAGGTCTTCTCTTCATCGATGGTTTTTATATTCACTGAACCATTCTCGTAAATTGTTTCTACTTCATAGGGTCCCAACCATCGAGTGGACAATTTACGCTTGAAATTCTTGAACCTACTATCATACAGTAGGGCGAAATCATCTAGCTGGAAATATTTCTTCTTGATGTACTTATCATGCCATTTAGTCATTTGTTATTGAATGAGTGTAGTCCTTTGAAGAACATCCTATTTGATTTCATCAAGCTCATTTAGCTGTAATATCCTTTGTTTTTGAGCTTCGTGTAAATCCATCCCCAATTGCATAGTAGTCCTGAAGGTTCTTACTTGAAATTCTATGGGAAGCAACAACTTCTTCCCATACACCAATTCATAATGTGTATGTCTTTTTGTCTTTCTACAAGTTTTTATGTAGGCACATTAGGCCTCAAGCAATTGATCAACCCAGTCTTTATGGTGTAACTAAACTATCTTGGTGAGAGTAGCCTCTATCACCTTGTTAGTTGATTCCACTTGTTTGTTTTCTTGGGGGTGATAAGGTGAATATTTTCTATGTTTAATCTGATATCATTCAGTAATGGATTTGACAAAATTGGAGGTAAATTGGGTTCCTTGGTTTTTCAATATTTCTTGAGGAACACCAAAACGAGTAAAGATATCTTCAAATAGAAAATCAACAATAGATTGTTCATGTGCAGAATACAAATCTTTATCCTCTACCCATTAAGTCACATAATCTGTATAGACTAGTATGTACCTTCTTCTTTGAGACAAGGGGTTGATAGGTCCTAGAAATTCCAAATCCCATTTCTCAAAAGGTTCAATTACTACCTGATCTTGGAGAGACATCTCATCACTTACAGTTGGTTTCCCCATCCTCTCACAATTTTCACAGCTGGCCACATACTTCTTTGCATCCTTAAAAATAGTTGGCCAATAGTAGCTTGACTGTAGTATTTTGTATGTTTTCCTCTTATCAGAAAAATGGCCTCCACATGGGCCATCATGGAAGGATTTGAAGATTTCATACATATCATCCTCTCGTACAAATCTTCTAATCACCAAATCATGCCATGTATGGTATAAACAATCATCACGCCACATATAATTTTTGCTCAACTGAATAATCCTATGTTTTTCTCTAGGGGACATATTCTAAGTTAGTTTTCAAGTTACAAGATAGTTAGCCACACCTACATACCAAGGAGTGTAAGTAGAAATAGAAAATGAAATTTCATCCAAAAAATTGTCATCCACTGGTGCATTATCGCCTATATGAATAAGTCTAGATATGAAATCAACAATGAGGTTATATTTTCTAGGTCTATCAATGATAGTAATATTGAATTCTTGCAATAATAATAGGCATCTAGTAACTCTAGAATTTGTCACATGTTTATTCATTAAAAACCTAATGGTTGAGTGGTCTGTGTGTACAAAAGCCTCATACCTTTTTATGTAGTGTCTGAATTTATTAATGGAATGAACTACTAATAAGAATTATTTTTCAGTGACAATATAATTTACTTCGGTAGGGGAGAGATTTTTTATGACAAAGTAGATAGCATAAGGAAGTTGGTTTTCTCTTTGTCCTAGAAAAACCCCCAAAGTGGTATCTGAGGCATTAGTGCAGATATGAAAGGGGAAAGACCAGTTTGTTCCTCTTAAAACGGGGGCACTTGAAAGATTTTTCTTTAAAATTTCAAAATAAATATGGCATTGTTCATCCCAATGGAATTCATCCTCTTTAGATAACAATTTGAATAGTGGGGAAGCTAAGTTTGTAAAATTCTGAATGAATCTCCTATAATATCCAACATGCCCTAAGAAGCTTCTAACTTCTTTATGTGATCTAAGGATTTTGATTTGAGGAATAATATAAATTTTGGTAGGGTCTACCCTTATTCTAGTATCAGAAATATGATGGCCCATGAAATCCCTTCAGTGAGCATCATTCTATATTTTTCATGACCGAGGGAAAGGTTAGTCTCTCTACACCTGATCAATACTTTCTCCAAATTTTCCAATGCTTGTTGGAAATCATCCCCATATACTGTGAAGTCATCCATATAGACTTCTACACGGTCATGGGTTAAACAAAAAATAATAGAGAGGACATTCATTTGAAAGGTGGCAAGAGAATTACACAAACCAAAGGGAAGAACCCTATAAGAATAGGTACCCCATGGGCAAGTAAATTTGGTTTTCTCCTAATCTTCAGGGGCAATTTGGATCTGGTTGTACCTACTAAACCCATCTAAGAAATAAAAGTACCTCTTCCTAGACAATGTGTCCAAGACCTGGTCTATGAAAGGAAAAGGAAAATAATCTTTATAGGTAGCCTTGTTCAGCTCTCTAAATTCCACAGAAATCCTCCATTTGTCATTCTTCTTAGAGACAATAAATAATGGGGATACCCACTTTCTATCTGAAATAGGGTAAATAAAATTGACATGTAGGAGTTTTTGGAGCTCTTCTTTCACTATATCTTTCAAGGTTGGATTCACTCTTCTTTGGGGCTTCCTAACAGGTCTAATTTGATCATTGGTGTAAATATGGTGTATACAGGTATCTGGGTAAATTCCTCTCATGTCAGAGTAATTCCATGCAAAATCATCAGACTTTCCTTGAATCATTTGGATCAATTTTTGTTGATAATCTGATTCCAAGATGGAATTGATATATAAATATTTTCCAGGATTGATTTCAACAGTCTTAACAACCGAATCTTCTCCTTCATTTATTGTTGATATAAAGAACAATGTAGCAACAGAGGGATGCTAAACCTTCTGAAATTCATAGCTAAAAATATGTGTATATTCTGGAAAAGATTTAGGATATTCAATGCATTCGGTATTGTCTAAAAATAAGCTTAAAATGTGTTCTTTAGTTTGTTCTTGAACTACTTTTTCTTGCTCAAGTGTTAACAAGAGTTGAGCATAGTTCTCCTCCCCATAGAGATTCTCCAACCATAACATAACTTCAATGGTTGGTTGGGTAGGAGGAAAGAGAATAAGTTTCTGACTGTGGGTCCCATTAGAAATTGTCATCTCCCCAGACTGACAACTAATAAATGCATCAACATTGGCCAACCAAGGTCGACTAAGCACAACTGGATGTCCAAGTTTGGAGAATTTTGAATGAATTATAAAGAAGTCCACAGGATACTCCCAAGAGGCTAAGGTCATTGTTACATCATCTAGACTTCATGTTGGGCCAATGACTGATTTGTCTACCAATTCCAACAAGGTCTATGTTGGCCTTAAGTGATTTAGTTGCAGCCTTCGCATGGTGTCAACAGTAATAACACTTATTGATTATCCTATATAAATAAGTGTATTTGAAAAATAAATACCATTAATTTCTATAGTCACCATTGGATTTCCCGGAACATTAGATTTGGATGGCATTTATGATCTAAATTCCGATAGTTTTCCAACCAATTTTATAACAAGAGCTCCTTCCTCTTCCACCTAGGATTTTTAATGAAAACATCCCTTATAATTTTGTCATAGATAGGAATATATTTGATGGCTTGATGTAGGGGAATATTTACACATATATTCCATAATTCAGCTTCTAAATCATGTCCTAGAGGTACCTCAGGTTTATTCACAAGTAACATTTATGGATAAGGTGGAGCATTAGTTTCCTAAGGTATTTCTGATGGTTGAGGAGTGTGAGGAGGAATTTCCTCTTATACAGGGGTGTCCTCTTCTTCATTTGGTTGGTTATATATTTCTTCTTCTTCTTGAGTAACCACTGTAGAGTTTGGTTTATTCAAGACCTTCCCGGACCTTAATTGAATTTCATTTAGTGAAGTAGGAGTAATCACATAAGTTGGGAAAGTATGTACTTCAATATTCTATACAGGTTGTGTAAGTCTATTGTTTGGATTAGGGATGGGTTGTGAAGGAATAGGGGTAGGTTCAGGGGGGTTTAGATTAGGTGCAACTTGCATATGTTGAAATTGGTTTGGGTTCAAAGGAAATGTAATTTGTTGTTGTAGATGGGAAGGTGGAGGTAGAGTAGGTGGACTAAATCCAGGTAACAACTGAGAGATATTGGAATGGTATTGTGGGTAAGTAGGAAACGTTGGTGGCTGAAAAGGAGCATTCCCATATGTAGGCCCCCTCCATTCTTGTTTCCAAGTTTGGACTTGTGGTTGTTGATGTGTCCATTGAGAGTAAGGAATTGGAGGAATCCATTGTTGTTGCGAGTATTGTGTGGTAGGATCGAAAAACATATTAGGATTTTTTTGCCTCCATGCTCTCTTCGGGGGATATGATGTCTCTTGAGGTTCCCCTCCTCCCTTAAAAATGGATTTTAGTCTAGGTAAGTAAGGGAACCCATTGGTAGGGTGGTGTTATGTACATATCCCACAAGTTTCAATGACATTAATAGGACATTATTTTTCAGGATGCCTCTTCCTACACCAAGGATAGAAAATTGCTAAAGTAGCATTTTCTTCTTATTATTTCCTTTTGACCTTCATGGTGTCTAAATGGGTGTTAATTGTGTTTAGGATGTATATTTTTAAGTTTTCTAGAATATTCCCTAATTTTATCCTTGTAACACCTCCTGGAGTAGGTTTAGTAGTTCTTCTTATAGGATCCCTTACACTTTTCCCTGTTTTGGCTTGGTTGAGGTAGTACCTTTTACAATACTATGCCATTTCTACAAATGGGTTATGATATACATCCCTAGATCTCATGAGGTTCAATACATCAATACAGTCATCCCTTATACCCTTCAAGAAGATGGTGCTAATTATGGCTATGTCTAAGGAAAATTGTTTTTTCTTTTGATAATTGTATAGGAACCTTTTTAGGAAATCTTCCAGACTCTCCTCCTCAGATTGCTTCATTTTAAATATATCATTGCTAGCATATCTAGGTCTGCAATAATCCTGATATTTCTAGAGGAAATTTTCTTTCATCCCATCCCAAGATAAGATAGTATGCTCTTATAGACTCATAAACCACCTTAATGCCAAGTCTTTAAGTGTAGATGGAAATATTTTTTATTTTTGTTCACTATCAGTATAATTATAACTTCTACATAGTATATCAAATTCAAACAAAAATGAATCAGGATATTTTGTTGACATACCATGGAAGTGAGGTAATGATGACAGTGGTATACTCTTCATAGAAACATATCTAGTAATTTCTAATATTGGGAATCAAAATGTCTCAATTTCATTATTTCCATTCCCCTCCTCAACTTCCATATCTCTGAATAACACGTTATAGGCTACAGGTGATGTTTCCCCACTAAGTAATGGTTCAATCACTGGGTTGGTTTTGATATACAAATATTCAAATACTTTGTGTGTTTCTCCAGTGGTGGATTCAACCTCTTCTACCACTACCTCTGTCTCTTTTCCAACTCCTCCTTCTGATTGAGTTGTCAGTGCTTCCCTTACTTCTTGATGTGATATGTTCTCAATATGCATAATAGCTTCATATTCAGGACCTT